>JBBPQY010000054.1:0-10860 GCA_038092735.1 Chalciporus rubritubifer
CCCGTGCACTGCCATGTGAATCTATGACTTTCTCTCGAGTCCTATGGTGTCAATTCCTTGACGCTTCTGGCTTTTTGGGCCATGACCATGCTACTCGGGCGCGTGAAAGTCAGATGTTCCCTATAGAAGCTGTCACAGTTCGCGTTGCGACCAACGCCGCTATCATGAGGCTCACAAGCAGCGACAGAAACTCAGGCTTTGCCCACCAGAATGATTCCAAGAAGTTGCAAGTTTTTTTGCATCGACCCCACACTGAGTCGAGTTACCGTTGGTACGTGGAGCAAGGATCGATACTCGCGCTGACCCATCAAAGACCAGTGCCAATCTTGGATCAGGTGAGATAGCACTTAATCCAACTTTCACGCATTAATGCAAAGCATGCATGCATGACTAGGATGAGTCACTCATGACAGTCATATATCGACTTCTTAGCAGCCCTAACGAGCCTCGATGCTATCGAGATCAATAATATTAATGGTTCCTGAGGCCTTTCTCCACGGTACTATCTCCAGGCAACGAATTTTCAAGCATATATTCTCTCACAAATCCTCCATGCGCATGAAAAGCATTCTGTCTGGTTAGTGCACATAGCCCGCATCCCACACCGTCCACTCCCATGGCTCTCCACCTCGACTGTCTCTGAGTACGATGTTCGTACCCCGTTTCCACAGGTCCCTTCCTTCTGTTCCGCGCCTCATCGGCTCATCGACAAGTCCTGCGAGCTGACCCTCAAGGGTCTGATCCCCTGTGGAAAACACTGTCATATAGCTTGACAGTGGTCCGTGCACGTGTCGGCCTCCCTCTGTAACCCCACTGCAAGAACTAGCGGAGGTTCATCTTCATCGTCTCTTTGCCAAAGCCCAATTGCATGTGGCCCTATGACCCCCATGAATCGGTCTACGTCTGACGTGAGAAACGCGAATGGCGTTCCCAAAGGGAGGTTTTCTTCTCTGGATAATGTAAAGGGCGATGAGTGAAGCCGTCGACGAAACCTAACGAGTTGAACGCACTTCCATACCTCCTCATAGGGTCCGATCTCCCCAGTCTTCGGATTAAAACCCAACCCAATCTCGACCTCCACCTTCTCCCCGTGTTCGTCTATCATTGCCCCCTCATCCTGTGGTTCGCTGCTTCCATGCTAATCGATGGTGTGTTTCCAGGAATATCGCACAGCGTTTTCTTCCTCTTTTTCAAGCGGGATGATTTCCCTCAAACCAGAGAACGTCCAGTCACCAGGGCTTGTGGTGGGCAAAGAAAGACGGACGTCGATATAGAACACCTTGCTTCCTATAGCCAAATCAGACGAGGTTGAGCGAGAGTTGAGCACCAAGACGTCCGAGGGCTCCGAAGGTGGGCCAGGGGGACGAGCTATGCTAACCCTTCCCTGGATTATTGAAGTGCCGTATAACACAGGCCAGCTCTATCGAGTCGCCATGATGGACCTTTGTTGGTTAGTGGAGATTTGCTATCAGTGTGCGATAAGGTGGTGAGCCAAGGGTCAGACTAGTCTACTCCCATCGAGGTATTACTGCTCAATTGAAATGACTTCGATTGAATTATACCTGGCATTGTATGAAGCCAAATCGATGCGTTTATTTGATGACTTGGCTTGAACGTGTCTTATGCGGAAGTCTACACTGCGACAGATAAGGCCTAAAAGCACTGCGAGGGACCGAGGACGGCGGCCCTAAGAAGTGGTGTCAGACGGACTCAGAATCAGCCAGATGTAGAATAAATTACTGGGGATTGCCGGATTGATTTCAAGTTATGTTATGCCTGGTGTGTATTTGACCGAGTTACTCAAGGATCACATTGACTAACACTCACGCTCCGGGTCCAGCGAATTCCGCCGGTTGACTGCCAATGCATTTGTGTCATGGTTACTACTTCTAGGTTCACCCAACTCCGTGCTCTCGATGTCTCTCGTTCGGGGTCACCTCGACGTCACGTTTCGGAGGAGACAGATCATGCACATGTCCATCCTCGTCATATCCGTTGTCCCTTTCCCTCACGATCGGTGCCCGCAGCATGTTCATCAGCATGTATCCAACTATCCACTGCTTCCCATGCTATTGTTTTGGAAACGGATTAGTCTCAGTGACGTCTTCGGTAACCAAACGCCAGCTGATACTGGCACTTTCCCCCAGGACCAAATTCGAATCTACGAGCATCCGAGAGCATACTAATGCTCGTCAAGTAAGGTGGCCTCATGCTCTGTGCCGTAGTCGGATGGCTTGAAAGCGCCTGGCATCTTATTTTATTTTAATCGTTGTTTATTGTCCAGTAGGGCTGTGCCTGGCATCTCTCAATTGGTTTACATTCTATGGTAAGTCTGCTTATCATTGACACATAGGATAGTCTCTAACCTCATGTAGGTCGTACCACCAACATGACAGGTGATCACCGGCAACCTTCAAATCTGCGAACTGAGCCTAGTTGTCGACAGCGTCGATGTTGAGACCTGCTCGCTTAGCCGAAGACATATAAATACCTATAGGTTGCAATGATGCACCAGCAGCAGGCGATTTCCCTCACCAACCCCATGTCCGAAAAAGTCTTTCGCCTTCCTGATTTCCTGGGCTTGCTACCTAAGAAGCCCGGTGGAAGCATCAATCCCTACTTCAAAGAGGTTCAAAGCGATGCTATTACATGGGAAAAGAAAACATTCGGCTCATTATACACAAAGGTATCTATCACTGAGTTGGTGTATTCGTACATTAACATCATAATTTGCTCCTAGTCAATCACTTGGTCCGAGACGCCTTTACTCTGTGCTTTGACATATCCACTTGCCTCTCGTCAAGTATTATATGCAAGTATGCTTTATCTAGTTGTAGCCTTTATCGTAGACGATGTCACGTATGTATCTTTCCAGCTACTCATTTTACTGTCTCAACTTGTCTTCCTTCATCTAGGGATGATATCTCGAGCTCAGAGGCCAAGTCCATCACTCAATCGTGGATTAACATATTGCGAGAGAATGGAGAGGTGCAAGGGTCCAGTCATCCCTTCCTCGAAAGAGTGCGCAGGTGCGTGAGTTCATGCATTTTATCTGTACGGCTAGCTTACCCCATTTCACTGCAGCGAAGTAGTCCCACCCGTGAAGGCAATAGTGGGCCCTTTTCATTGGCCCCAACTCGTTGATGCGACCGAGGACTATGCCAACTATGTTGTCCACGAAGCACTTGCCCGAGAAGCATACGCAAGAAAGAGCGTGGTTCATGATATCCAATCATACCTCGAGATGCGTCGGGCGTCAGTCGGCATTCGTTTCTGCTTTGTCTTCTCGCGGTCCAGCCGTTCACTATGCATCCCTGACGAAATTATGACCCATCCACTCGTACGCGATATGGAGGGTTACGCACTGGACCTGATCTTAATTGCCAATGTGAGAAATAATCCCTGAGTGCAGTTCTTTTCTAACCACTCGTCCAATCATTAGGACATATTCATTCAAGAAAGAATGCGAGCAGGGAGGAACCCTAAGCAACATCCTTGTAGTAATGCAGAACGACCCGAAGACTGCGTCTCTTGATCTACAAGAAAGAATTGATTATGCCGCGAAATTATTCGTCACGAGCCGCGATCGTTACCAGGAATGCAGGGACAAGTTGTCGTTATTTGGTCCGGATCAGGAAGAGCAGCTTCAATTGTTCGCAGATGGTATGATGGACTGGGTTGTAGGGAACGTTGAATGGAGTCGTGTCTGCCGTCGCTACCACCCCTTCGTGAATGAAAGCGACATGAAGAACGACATTCTGAGGCTGGAGTTGGACATCGCAGAACTTGCAAATTTGTAATAATTCATGACGCTCACTGCGCCAGTATCAGATACACCCATGTACATATAATGTCGACACGAATGTCATTGTGATGTCTTGGACAATAGAACAAGTACTCATCCACAACATGATTGAACTGTGGACTACCAGTAATTCATCATGCACCATTTCGTATGTGAACTTCCCCAGTTATAAATACCTAACACTCGAACCTGGTTCGTGATGCTCGCACAGAATAGCATGGTATATATCCTAAACTTCATGACATCACTCCACCAATCGTCACTCTGAAAAATCTTTGCTTCTTGCTGCGATACCTTCTCTGCGTCTGTTGCCAGATTCATGAAGAGGCTTCCCCGTCTATACCAAGTTTCTTTCTTTTCTCCGCGTCGAGGTTTGAGATCGGACCAAGGTAGTGTCGATGGGCCCTATATACAACACACACAATCAGTCGCCATGTCTGTTTCAAAGACGAATTTTACACACCTCAGAACGTACCAGACCCTGCGGATTGGGTAAAACGATTACAGACAGAAAGGAGGTGAGTTTGAATGCACATACCCGCTGACGGCGATAACACCAAATACGATAGAAGATGCATAATTCATGTTCTCCTTCGTAGCGGGGAGAACGGTGGGTAGAGCAAAGATGACGGCAACGAAGAGCGTCCATGAGATACAAATCACGTTTGCTGCCCATCCAAGGAGCCCGGGTCCCATATAGAATGGACCAGGACGGAAATGCACTTCAGGATGATTCCCATATAAACGCCGTCTACGGGTGGCCCTGAGGAAGAGACGGGCAGATCATTCAAACTACGTACAAGAAGATAGGGATTATATAGCTCAGGTCAAGAGCCATCGCGGTGAGCGCGAAAATAGCATTTGCAGCTATGGGGGATGCCAAATCAAGCAAACCAGGAAGGATAGACACCACAGTCGTTAGCCAGATAGAGCGGAGGGGCGTCTGAGTATATGCTGAAATGTGACCGAAGTAGTTCCTGTCCGGAAGACCTGTTTGTTTCAGAGTCGTGAACAAACATACAACTTCATCTAAGTACTTACCACGGTCACGACTAAAAGCGTAGACAGTGCGAGAGCAAGCCTGCAGAGCAGTTTGGACTACGAAGAAAGCAGTAAGGCACACAAAGCTCTATAAAGGGAGCAGCGTTATGCCAGTGGGTGTCTCCTGTTCTGGATAGAACACACAAACTCACCCAGAGGAAGAGAGCAACAGGAACACCCATGCGCAGGACCATTATCTAGCAGTAGCGCAAACCATTGATATAGTCATGTATGGTACAACGGAAAACCATACCTGTAAGAAGGCAGAACCCGAGACTCCCGGAAGATTTCCACTGGACAACACCTGAGTCTCGGGATTACATTGGGAAACGGGCGGAGATTCTCACATGGGTCCAGAGCATAGAACCATCACTACGTTTAGGATCCAACCAATGATACCTGTGCCAATAACTAGGTTGTGTCAGAGAATGTTCCATTCACGATCTTTGACCGCCGAACCTGCAATGAAAATTGCAGTTGGTGCTGTCAAGAATGGTAGGTCAACTTGCTATAATACAGAAGCTGCACTCTAACCTGCATATGCAGCTCTTCGGACCTCCTCGCTGAAAGGAGACCGTCACCGATGAGAATGCATGGTGATTAATGTTGAACCCACGATATATGTGCAGTAGCATCATAGTCCTATGCGGAAATTTCAAGAATGGGGAAACACACGATAGCCGAGTGTACGTACCGTCATCTTTAAGAGGCGTATACGAGGTCAGAAGGCATACACAATCGGTAGCGAAGGGCACTTACCGTCCATTGTACGCTGAGTAGGCCCAACGAAAATGCTATGCCGTTGTTCCATCCTCCGGTTTGATTGATGATACCTTGGCCACCGAAAACATAACTGGCTGTATGCATCTCCGACCTCGGAGTCATAGCTAGGAGGACGATGACGATGACCAACGTCGTACCGATGTTGACAAACACAAACCCTCGTGTAGCAAGTGCGAGGTATTTGGTTGCAAACGAGTTCAAGGTTCCGTGAACGATGAGCAAAGCTGCAAACAACCCGACAGTTTTACCCTGAGTGATTGTGAAGTCTGGTGAAGCTATGGAGACGGCTCCCCAAATCATGCTAGTCAGACCGAACTCAGTGGACGAGATACCAGCAATTTGGCCGAGTATATTCAACCAACCGACTATCCAGCCAACTATGGCCCGATGAGTGGGAGGACAGAGATGTGCAGATGCGGTATACATCCCACCACACGTTGGGAAGGCAGAGACGATCTCAGCGATGCTGGAGCCCAAGGTGAAACACATGGCTGACCCAATAAGCCAACACCACGTCACCTAAGTAGGCGGGTGTTCACGGAGGTAAATATGCTCATGGGCAGAAGTATGGACGGACCGAGGCAGGGCCCCCCAATAAAAGTGGGGTGTTGAATGTCGTCGCAACGCTGGAGCACACTCCCTGTCATAGTAAAAAGTACGTCAGGCAGCATTCAAGGCCAAAAGCGTGTTTGCGTACCATGATGCTGAAGGCGAAACTAATGGTTGCCAGATTTGAAAACTCCCTTCGGAAAGAGGGCTTGTAACCCAATACCTCTAGATTGAGGTCGTCATCGTCCACGACTGTGACGCTACGCATGTTTTTTGATCACCAGTGAGAGTTACTTGAAGGAAGTTAGGAAGGCGATAAGAACACGGTTACGGCAAGTACCAAGTCTAGAAAATTAGTCACCTCATGGCACCTCAGGCTGATCACGCGACCTGGACGGAGAAACTTTCATCACCTATGTAGGATCAAAATTGTACTGTGAGCTAGGCAGCTGGCACTTCGCTCTTGGCATATGCAAATGGTTATGTAGTAGACATTTGCCAAGCATCCTGATACGGGCTCTCAGTAACTCGGACGCATGATCCAGGCAACGTACAGTCGTACCCACTTCAAGTTCACTGTCACAGTGTTCAATTTGTGGTCAATTATCGATGTATCTATCGACCGCAGTGTGACAGGAGTCCATGTACTTGCAGGCAGACTGAAGGTCGTAAGTTCTTGTACTGCCAGTGACATCGTCAACTTCAACTTGGGTCTGTCCCTTGATCGGCATCTACCGCGTGTGATGACTAATGTAGACTTATGATCCTATTCGACCACTGCTGTCTTGTCGATCTCTTACACTTTGTCCACGGAATTAATGGCTTATTTCGCAAGGCCTCAGTCGTCAAACTCGGCTGTCAAAATCGTCAATCCTGCAGACGACCCAAAGCCCCAGCTTAAGAGGGGTAACTACTGTGCATTCCACTCGCTCTCCATGCTTACAGCGTTCTACAGAATCGCCCTTGCGGCAGTGTAGGAATATACTCATTTATGGGTGAGACCCGTCTTGATGGTCACGTTCTGGTCACTGATCTTCTGGCGCAGCTCCTGTAGATTTCAAGATAAAGGCTGTATCTATTATCATCCCCCGGTATGACTTTCGGTTCCGCGATGTCCGCGCTAACATTCTCACTCAGTCAGATAACTCCACCGATGTGTGAGTGCCTCCATTTCTAACTTTCCGTGCCTCGTGTCGACCCTTGGCAGAGCACGACCTACCTCTCCAGCACCAGCTACCCTAACTGCTCAAGCCCTCAATGCCCCCGTGTTTGTGCCCAAGATTGGTTTCAACCACCCCGCAACTACGTCACCGACACAATCGCACTCGTTCTCTCCCTCGTGAGTTTCGCCGTGTCTACACGTTACGCCTGCTGTAACACCCCAGCAGTGCGTCTCCTGCTCCCTACTACTACCCAGACCACGAAGAATACGACCTGTATATGCAACCGCAGCCGACCAATGGTTCTACACAATTACTTGATGAGCAAGATGCGGCCAGTCAATATCAACAAGTCGACCAGCAACCCGCATACATGTCAGATCATGTCGGTGTCAGGCACGAACAACAGGTGAGGTTACAGATTCAACTCCAAACCACTTGTAAATGACACAAGATACAGGTTGATTACGACGACACCTCCACCTCCTTGGGTAGCTTTTATCAATCTGCCCAGCCACCTTATGTGCGCCCACCCGTCAGTGTAATTCTCCTTTGCGCGTCAATGGTTATTAAATATTCGATTCAGCTCGACTATCACCTATATTCCCATCCCATTTCCAATACTTTCGTTCCATCTCACTTCATGTCCGACAACGTCCGTGAAGAGCTTCAGAAACGCTCGGAAGCCGTCCATTCCACGCCATTCCCACCCTATAATCTCCCTGAAGAGCTCCAGGGTTATCATTCACTCGTCCCACTGGAACAGACGCCTTCCGATCGGCGGAAGTTCTTCAGTTGGTTCTCAACTATGTACCGTGCCACTAATGCGAACGATGGCATAGCATACGCTTTGCGGCGAGTCGAGAGTGTGTTATCTCCAGCCTCTTGCACAAAATTCGAGTTGAATCCTCTAACTCTTACAGATTTTAGACTGATGCACCAGGCAGCATTTGGCGCAATTGAGGCCTGGTCCAGGATTCACCATCCCAACATCGTCGAAGTACGAGAAGCATTCACGACGCGTGCCTTCAACGATAGTTGTCTGTGTTTACCTTCTCGTGGTGTTCGCGGTGTAATATCTGATACTTACTTGATCAACAGCACTCGTCGTGTCGTATGACTACCACCCCAATTCTCAAACGCTGTTTGATCTGTACCTACGTCCCAAGCAGCCTACGTTTCAGCAGAATAGGCTCGGAGGTCCAGCAAATCCTTCCGTTCCTGAAGCAACGCTCTGGTCTTACATCATACAAATCGCGAATGCGATACGGGTGACCCACGAAGCAGGGTTGGCTGTCCGTATGGTTGATGCAACGAAAATTTTGCTAACGGGAAAGAATCGGTGCCCTCTTTTCTTATCCGATTTCCTTTTTATCACTAATATACAGAACACAGGTTACGGATCAGTTCTTGCGGGATTGTTGACGTGCTCATGTACGACACACGGCAAGATATCGCCGTCATTCAACAAGAGGATCTGGTTATGTTTGGGCGGCTCATTTTTGCCTTGTGTTGTGGAAACCTTGCTGCGATGAATACGCTTACCAAGGCAATCGATGTGATGGGGAGGGCTTACTCCGCGGATGTCAAGACATTGGCCTTGTACCTAATATCAAAGCCTGGCCCACATAAAGTAAGTATCCCTTCCAGTAACAATTGAAGCTGAGTTGAGTGTCTATCCCTCTGGTAAATGTAGAGTATCGCACAAGCCATTGAAATGATTGGTAAGAATCGCCTACTTCGGGAGATGGATGAAGCTCAAGTGTAGGTAACTGATGCATTCGATCAAGAAATCATTGCTCATCCTTTTGATATCAGATCCATGGATAGACTTGAGAGTGAGCTTGTTAGCGAACTTGAGAACGGTCGCCTCGTTCGTCTTCTGTGCAAATTTGGTTTTATCAATGAACGACCAGAGTATGTCCATCACCTACTTAAAAGACCACCAAGTCCTTAGTTTCTCTCTTTAGATTTGCCCGTGAACCACGTTGGTCTGAGACGGGAGACAGGTATATTATAAAGCTGTTTCGTGACTATGTGTTCCACCAAGTGGATGAGAACGGGAACCCCGTTGTCAATCTGTCCCACGTTCTTAGTTGCCTGAACAAGGTCGGTGTTGACGAAGTCCTTTCCTTTGAATGACGGAAGTTGATCTTTATATTAGCTTGACTGTGGGACTGATGAACAAATGATGTTGGTTTCTCGAGATGAGCAGAGCTGTCTGGTCGTGAGTTACAAAGAGGTCAAGTCTTGTATTGAGGCAGCTTTCAGGTATGTCACTTTTGTTGGTTGATGCTATACGAGGAGATACTTATATACATTTGTCCTCCCTCGCCTTTCTAGTGATCTTTCCAGAGTGTCACGCTAGCAACAAACTAACATCGGTAAAATAGGTAGAACTTTGAAAAAGACACGAAAAATACATAAAACTGGTTATCTCGATGTTGGTTGTCCCTAGTTGTGTGCTTGATTTGTTCTGCCTTTCAGACCCATTAGCTGATCATGAGCACTATGTGCACCAATCAGTGGAATATGAGTGTATGTCCACTTGTGTGTAGAATTATGCAACATACAGCATCGTACTTAAACAAAATTGAGACGCGCACCTGAGGCAAGGCCCGAACGATTCTGGGCAAGCTCAGACTAGCCTGAGAGGCCACTCCCTGTAACGATGACAGACTCTCAAGCTTCTGACAGACTTCCAATCTCACAGCTGTCTTCTTGATAAAAACTACATATGCTCCTGCTTTGAAATCCTCCAAAACGAAGAAGTGGGACAAGATTAGCAAGCTGAAAGGAGCCAATTTCACCTTGGTTGCGACATCGCACGGCTATATTGAATTTCTTCGCGTGCTACTGCGTTCAAGTGCATGACCGGTTTGTGGGAGAGGCCAAGACTCGGAGACTTGTGAGATCCTCGAAATCAAGAGCTCGTTTCTGCATGGTAGCAAGTATGAAAACGGCTGTAATACCTGGACCGGCGGCATGTTATAGACGTGAGTTGCCGGACTGAGAGGATTCATCATGTGAATTTCCCTCATTCTCTCGTCCTTGACCTCCTTCTACGTCGAGAGACCTGCGTTTGTTCGTACAGTCACAGTCGACTTTAGTGTTGTCCTCACTCCATGTCCGCTACTCGGCTACCAGTTCTACCGCTTCCTCACCCACTCATCCTTCTGCCTACCGCAAGGCTCACGATTCCAATAAGTCGCGCTCTTGCAGACAATCTACTTGCTATCCTAGACGACTCAGAGCCCGGCCAGGCTGTCCTTGCCGCCATTCCAGTGCCGGCGTCTCTCGACCCCACTAGCGTTGATATCACGAGTATTCCCCAAGTACTACCCCCCACAATCAACACAGCTCCTACTTGTGGTGTTGCTGCCCGTGTGGTGCGTCTTGTTCGTGCGCGCACTCTGGCAACACCAGGGTCCTCTCGCCACCCATACCTGCTCTATCTCCATGGTCTTACTAGATTACGTTTGGCTCAACCCCTGGACTCGGATCCCTCCACTTTCGACTCGC
>JBBPQY010000055.1:0-10782 GCA_038092735.1 Chalciporus rubritubifer
CGATGTTGTGCCCTCGATGATCTCCAGTTCTGAACTGTCATCCTTCTGAATCTGGTCGGCTGTCACACTGCCACATTAAGTAAGCCACTGCGAGTATCGTACTTGTACTGATCAGTGCTACTTCAACTTCAACATTACTCTCTTTTCTCTTTTCTCTTTTCTCTTTTCTCTTTTCTCTTTTCTCTTTTCTCTTTTCTCTTTTCTCTTTTCTCTACCACAACTCTCTACATCATGACCAATATCCTATTCCCCTTCTCCATACCCTCATCCAGCGAGCTTTCCCTCATCAGGCAAATCCAGTACATAGCCTCTCACCCAGAGGATGATGGCAATTTCTTCACAGTCAAGGTATTCAACACAGAACTTGGCACATTGTGCGAGGGCAGTGTGCAGCTCCCTGCATTCTATTACGAACATGTCCTAATAATATACCCCAACCCAGGATGGCCATCCCGTAAAACCTTCTGTTTAGGCCAAAAGGACATGTCAACGGAATGCATTTATGCTACTTTCAAGCAAAAACAACATTAGGACGTTGTGCTTGCTTGATTTCCTTCATTTCAACACCAATCCATCCTGTTAAGTGGTCCAAATTTAGCACACATGTGCACTAAATTAGATGGCCAAAATGATGGATTCATTTCAATTTCAATCTTGAGGATAGTGCACATGTGTACTCAATTCCATGGTCACTTTCATTACTCATTTAACTTATAGGAACATTTTAGTACACATGTGTACTAGCACTTGCAGGGACACCAGCTTGAAAGTCTGTGTCAGAAATTGATTGTTGGGCTAAATATCCAATTTTTAGTGCACATGTGCACTAAATTATTATCTAACACATACCAGATGTAGCAGTTATAGCCATGGCATCAGCAGATGTAATCTGGATTCTTGAGTGCTTGAGCTTGGCTTGGACTTTCCATCCAGCAAGTGTGGTGGCCAATGTCATCTGTGTGTCGTCCTGTAACTTAACTGGCTTGGTAGAGGATAATTGATAAGATGTAGCCCCAGTGTCATCCAGCATAGTAGCATCCTGCGCCTTTCAATAAGCATGGTTTTGCTCCATTGTTGCAAAAGATAAGTGTTCGAAATTTGGACCATAGCCAAGTGCACTGAGAGCCTTGACATATTCATCATGTTTCAAGGGCTTTACTTGATTGATGGTGGGGTCTCTGACCTGAGTGGTCTGCTTCTGGATGACAGAAGCCAAATCCTATGGGAAATATTGTAATTTTAGTACACATGTGCACTAAAATTCACTTTTACTTACAGCCAGGAAGGATTTCAGGCTATGTTCCAAATTGGCATCCAACTTCAAGCCTTGGGTGGTTTGAATACGTCCAACACCTGCCTGCTTAACCAACCAAATTATACCATCAACAGCTTCAACACCAGCAGCTTCAACACGAGGTGCAACAATAGTTTGCTCCATTGCTTTGCCAATCGTCTCAATCCTATTTGTTGTTGGCAGAACTCGAGATAGGGCCAGGTTGGTAAAAGAGGGCTTGACATCATAGTGGTTCCATCCATCCCACTCAACATCAAGCTCGTGAGAGGAGAGAAAATCATGGACTGTTTGGATAAGAGTGATACGAAGGTCCCAAAAGATTTCGACAGAGAGGATATTGAAACGACCTGGTAAGCGTCTGACATCAATGAGAGCATGGCGGATGAAAGTACTACGTTTGGAACGTGGTATGAGCTCCCACTCCACTGGAGTGGCACGGAGCACTTGATAAAATCCACGAAAGAGATCTTTGCGTATCTCAGATGGTGACCCATCGAGGGCATTGTTGTAGATTTTGTCTGTTGCCTTGGGTTGCACAACTTAATGAGGTGTATTCTCCAGCTCGGTTTGATATTTGGCCATGAAATCCAACAAGGTATCCAGCCATTTGAGGTTGCCAAACTTCTTCAACTGTTCCATGTTGTCCTTTAGAGCAGCTGCTGCCAAAAGTTTGTCAGGAAAAATATATGCTGTGGCAAGCATGAGAGCACCCAGCACAACACGACATTGGGAGAAGAGCAGAGCAATAATCTATGAAGCATTAGCATATTAACAATTTTATATAAGGGAAATCATACCTCGGCAACAAGTTCTTCGTGTAATTTGGAATTTTTAACTCCAAGTCTAAGCTCACACCAGACATTCAAGGTGCCCCAAATATCCAACCACATCTGACCAGCGCCACACTTGGCACTGAAGCCAAAGTTAGACATGAGGAACAACCAATGAATGCACTAAATTAAAATTTTAGTACACATGTGCACTAAAATTCAATTAAATGTTTACTTACCTCTGTGACTGCAAAGCTAAGATCACCTGTTGTGCCAGGTGCAATAACCTTGATGCTTGTCGTGTTCCACAATGACATCATGGACTGCATGCACATAGGGCTGAAAAGAGGCCAGGAGGTGGATACAGGAATGCGAGTTTCACTGGTGGGAAGATAACCGCGATGCAGCCATTAAAGCTTTATAGTGAGATTGCGCAAGGCAGGTGCAGTAACATCCGCATCATTGATAGTGAGCTTGGACAAACACTTGGTTGTCGCATCAATGAGGGCAGCAAAATACTTGGCATATGCTTCCTCGTATGCCTGAATTTCCTTGGCTTCTTGTGAGCCAAAGAGATGCATGACTTGGGATAGATGGTTGGAAAAGATGTTGTTCCACTCGCTGTGAAGGTATGTGATGTCGTTTGGATTGTCAAAGAAAGGAGTTTCGAGGATGGAAAGTTTGGGTCGTATCGCCTTGTTAGAACTGATACAGCTTTGTTCAAACAGGGGCTGAAACTCGGATTGCAGGTGCTCCAGGACTTTTGCTTCTTGTTTTTCATCATCCAGGGCATTGATATTGTCACCCAGAATCAGATGACAGGCTTGATCAAGAGTTGGCATCTCTATGGGTGAACAAAGAAAAAGGATGGTATTCCACATTGGCTTGAAAACTGAGAGGAAAAGCTATAAAAATACAATTTTTAGTACACATGTGCACTAAAATTCAATTTAAATATTAACTTACACCAGCAAAGTGAGGAAGAAGATTATCTGCAATAAGGGAAACATTGATATGGTCATTTTGTTCAAATGCCACAACTTCGAAGATGCGGGCCAGCAACATGGTGAGTGATTCATGCTGAAGAATGAGGTTGGAGCGTGAATTGGTTCGAGATCGTTGTTCTTCCCAAGTTGTGACCAGTGTCTGATAGGCCCTCTTGGCCAAAGGATCCTCTGCAGAGTGCTTTGCTCCACGCAAACAGTGTAGCAGATTCTTGAAGAGTTGCGTGTCTGTGTCCTGGCGGTGGGGTCGAAGTCGGTTGGAGGAAATCTTGAATGTAATAAGACCAGCGTCATCCCTGTCTTCGATAGCATCTTATAGCCCAGAATTTAGTACACATGTGCACTAAAATATTGGGAGAATTGCCTACCAAGATCAAATATTTCAGCAAACCAAATGGCCTTGGTAGTAAGATTCTCTCGTGATTTCTCCAGCTTTTTCTCAAGCTGAGTACGATTCTCCACATTGGATTGGGTAAGCTCGGATTGGGAAGCGTAGAAGGTCTCCAGATCCTTCTTGTACATCCTTTGCATGAGTGTAACACGATGGTTGCCATCAAGCAGTTCCATGACAGCATTGGGAGATAAACCAGCTGGCGACCACTGAACAAAGTTGGTTTGGATACCTTCATCGGGTGTTTGGATGAGTCCACCAGCGATGTAGTGAGGTCGGACTGCGATCTGAATGGCCTCTACACGGACAGTGTTAGCTAGACCACCAGTGCTAGCATCCTTGAGCATCTGAGTAACCAAAGTAGGGTTGACATGGCGTGGATTGTAATTTTGCCGGGCAAGTTTGGGTCCCAATCCCAAGGCATTATCGTCACCAACAAGCACAATACCAAATCCTAGGCGAACATCTGCAAGACTTTCAAGCATGTCACTGAAGTTGATAGTCGCCTTGTCAACAACAGTTTCCTAATTGCATAAATGTCAGCAACAGGGTTATATGGAAGGTTTTAGTGCACATGTGCACTAAAATTCAATTAAAAATGGAGTTGACAATGCAAAAGGATGAAACTTTAGTGCACATGTGCACTAAAATTGAAAATAAAATACAAATAAAATTTTAGTGCACATGTGCACTAAAACTTCAATTAAAAATGGAGTTGACAATGCAAAAGCATTAAACTTTAGTGCACATGTGCACTAAAATTGAAAATAAAATAAAAATAAAATACAAATAAAATTTTAGTGCACATGTGCACTAAAATAAAATAAAATAAAATAGAATAAAATAATATTAACTTACTTTGGCTTTTTTAGGCTGTTTGATTTGTGTGTATGTGTTAGTGAAATTAAAATCAGATACAAATAATGACATACAGCCTTTGTTGTGGTTTTGTTTGTAGACATTGTTGAAACAAATAAAGATTGGATAAATGGGGAAGATGATGGTTAGAGATCAAGTTGCAAAACTTGTTTGTATCATCCAGATTTTGTTTATATAGTACCAACTACAAATTGATTATGTAATCAGCCCAAATAAGACATTACATAATCATGCAAATATATCAATTAGAATAGGTTAACACTTAGATTACATAATTAGCCCCTATAGAAACTCTATGTAAACTCAAACATAGAGGTTATAAGTCTTTTAAGAGGTGATTATATAAGCAAGCTAAATTTAATCTGAGTTTTAAATAACTTTGATGGTTCTAAGAATACACACCACAACAACCACTCTTGTTCTTGCTTCTTTACCTTCCTATTAAGGCAATTCCTTTTTTGGTAACCCCCTATTCTCCAAATACCCCTTTCTCACAATGTCCAAGCCAACTAAAGCCTTGTTTGCTGCTCTTGCTGCTAAACTTGAACAAAACTTGGCACAAACTCAGCCAGCTGAGGTAAGCATTTAGTGCACATGTGCACTAAGTTTCTAATTTTTATTTAGCCTCAGATCACATCTGCTAAGGATAGCAAATGTATGTCAATGGATGTGACAATTGACATGGAGTCATCTACCAAGGTGAGAATTTAGTGCACATGTGCACTAAGTTTCTAATTCATTGGTTAGCCTGAGATCACATCTGCTAAGGATGTGACAATTGACATGGAGTCATCTACCAAGGTAAGAATTTAGTGCACATGTGCACTAAGTTTCTAATTCATTGTTTAGTCTGTCATTGAAGCTGCTGAGGTATGATTTTAGTACACATGGGTACTACATTTGAGTTAACTAGGTATTCTAGACTCTATCTGTTCATTTGGCTCAACCAGCTAGCTCACCAACCAAAGATGACACTAATACTGCTGTAAGGGAGCACTGTGCCATATAGCTTGAGTGCTAATATTGGAAACAAACAGATATATGACTCTGGGGATGGACTTCTTCATCACCCATATCTTGACTCAATCAATCTCATAATTGATCCAGAGTTGCAAGCCTTTTGTTGCAATATTTGCAAGATTGCCCTTGCTCCTGGCAGTGTCAAAGTCCATATTCGAGACAATCACAAATATCTCAAGTTCGATGGACCACGATTCTTTGCTATTGTAGAGGCAAATCGTATCAATTCTCACCTACCACTTTCTCCGGTTGCCACCACTCTTGAAGGACTACCACCATTCAAAGGGCTTAAATGCTTGGATGGTTTTGCTTGTCCAGAATGTCCACAGGCATATGGTTCTATCAGGCAAATTCGTGAACATTTTGTGGTAACCCATATCAATATTCCATGTCCAAATACTTTTCCTTCCTGCAAGATGCAACAATTAAGCAAAGCAGGATCTAATCGGAAGCTATGGCGTGTCACTCACAGGACAACATCAGTATCCACTGGACCAGATCATCCTACGATTGAACAACTCATTCAAACTCTGCGTTCTGAAGTCACAAATGAAGCCAATGCCACTATTATCCCCAATGATGAACGCCTGGTCAGTCCATGGCTCTTGACTTCCCACTGGCATGAACTTGTTGCACCTCATACCATCTTCCAACTTCAATCCTTACTGCGACATTCGCCGATATCTGGGCAGGACACACATACTCCTGGACTTCAAGCTGCTGTTCTGGAATATTTCAATGAAGCACTTCTTTTATTGGATATAACAGACGAGTTGATATTGAAAAAACTAAATTCGCCTGAGCCCAACAAAGAGTGAGTGATTTAGTGCACATGGGTACTAAAATCTTGAATTAACCACCATGCATTAGACTTAATCATACCCCATTGCATCGTCATCAGGAAGCCAACACACTCAAGAAATATGTGGAGCCAGTGGTTTCTTTGTTGGCCTTCCTGATCAACAGCCAATACGACAATGATTACGACATTCCTCTCTCAGAAACAATTATACATTCTATTGAAAACTTGGAGGTCGCTCTTCAAAACACCGTGGACACCTCACTTGCAATTCATTGTGTTCTTTCACATATCTGGTTCACCAGATGGCGCAAGACTCTCATCAATCCATTCCCATGTCCCACAGATCGATTGCTTGCCTATATCACTTTGAATGATGATGGAAGTCACAAGCAACCACATGAAATCACTGGCTACTTTGCCAAGTTTCAATACTGCATGCGTCTCACCTGTCTCAGGGAAATCAAGCAATTGGCTAACATCAAATACAATGATGACGACGAGCTAGCTTGCAATGCACATCAAATCTGGTTCACGGAGTCCACGAGTTCTCCCTTTTCCCATATTCGCTCTCTACAGCACCGTGCATCAACCATCGCATATCAGACCTCTAGTCTTCCTCGTCTTTGGTGGATCGACACCGATAACTGGACCGAGCTTATGTTCAAAGGCGCTCATATTCATCTGGACACTCTTTGTGCCATGTTTAATCAACAGGCCATTACCATCGTGGACATATGGAAGCACAAGATTCTTAGAGGAATCACTGCATGTGTAGATCATCAAACCCTAGTAGATGATCTAACAAATCAAGCAGTGGGCTATTCCTTTCTAACCGACAAACGCAACACATGCTTTCATGATCGCGACATCTTGGCCAAGGCATTTTTTGCCAATCTTTCCACAGCATCAATGTTTGGACACATTGCCAATGGAAATATCACTTGGAACATCAGCGCACTTCGAGAATGGCTTCATGACTATGCAGAATTTCAAGGCCAACTCCTACTGCGTTGTGAAACCCTTAGTGGCGCTCCTGGACGTGGAACAGAACTTACCGCTCTGTTGATATCCAATACAAAATATCGACAAAGAAACCTTGTTATGTTGGGCCCTCATCTGACGCTTCTTCGCCGATATAACAAGACCAGCGCATTAACCGGTCAAGACAAACTCATCCCACATGCACTTGACGCTCTTACATCAGACCTGATGATCCAATCTCTTGCAATTGCTCGTCCATTTGCAGAACTTGCTGCACATATATGCTTTGCTGGTCAATCCAATATCACAGATCTATATCACTCACAACTCTTTGTCAACGATACCAAGTTGTTCAACACAGATCAACTCAGTGGACTTCTCTCTCGTCTCAGCCTGCAAAACACCAATTTCAGGCTTACTGTCAACTCTTGGAGACACATCAGTATTGCATTCAAACGCAAGCTAGGACAATTCGCAGAACACTTGTTGGAACTAGACGAGAACGACACCATTGAAGCTTTGCAAGCTGGCCATTCTAGGGCCACAGAAAACCGGATATATGGACTCAGCCCTGATGCTCTCACTGGAGCAGGCGAAGATATCCTTCCACATTTCTTGGATGCAAGCAAGCGTTGGCAAATCATTCTTCGTGTTATCCCAGGCGGCACTCCATTGACCTACTCTCAATTTCATGATCAACTCTTCACCGACATGGCAAAAGCCGGACAACTAGGTGTTAAGGCTCAATGTCTCACCAATTCTGTTCCTCCACCAAATCCAATTGGTATCTCTGAGGAGAAGATAGCAGATCAGATCTTCTTAAAACTCAAAGACAATCTTCTTTCTACCCTCGAGGATCGTATCACTACTCGTATCACCGAAGATCTCATGCCAGTGATTGAAAGAGTCGTCTCAAATGCAATCAAAGAAAGTCACATTCCCAAATCTGGTATCAACTATCCTCCAGCAATCCATAATCCAGAACTTAGGAAGACTCCAACCAACTATGAAGAACTCGATCAGTTATATGATGAAGCATCTGCTCAATTACAAAAATTAGATATAGGCATGAATATGGTGTTGGACTTTGATTTGCCACCCAAGAAACCTCAAAGTCATATCTCAGGTAAGGTTTTTCATTACAATTCAGACATATTTTATTTATTCACTCATCAATTAGCAGCTATTGCTGATGAAATTTCTACGATACCGAATACAAAATATCAAGGAAATCAAGGTAAATAATCATTGAATTTAGTACCCATGGGTGTTAACATTGAGTGTATTGGGTATATTTCAGCTCCAAGTGACTTTCATCTATCATTACTATCACCTAAACCATCAATGCAAGCATCACAATCTCAAAGTGTGGAGTCCTCTTGCCTTCTTATCCTTCGACAAATTCTACAAGACCCAACTGCCTCATGGTCATCCACATATCAACGTGATGCTATTATTGGTGTTGCAAAACGTGAAACAGACATATTGGCATTGTTGAAGACGGGAGGAGGCAAATCTATGTTGGCAATTGTGCCTTCATTGCTCTATCCTACTCAAGGAATCGTGGTCATTCTTCCACTTCGATCATTGGTCCTGGACTGGCACCGCAAACTACAAGACATGCAAATTGCTCATCAAACATTTGATGCAAATATCAATCATGGAAGATTAAATTCCAACATCAATCTAATATTGGTATCCGTGGACAAGGCCATGCATGCATCATGGTCTACAGCCATCACTGAATTCAACCAGATTACTCCAGTCACCAGACTTGTCTTCGATGAGGCACACTTGGTATTATTGGCTCAAAATTTCCGCACTTCAATGAAGCATGTCTTGGAACTCAGGGAATTTGCTGCTCAGTTCATTCTCCTCACTGGTACTCTTCCACCTGCCAGTGAACCTGCGATCAAGGAGAACTTTGGACTTCTTCCAACAGCAATCACGATCAGACAATCCAGCAATAGGCCTGAACTTGGATATATTCTTGAACGACCACTTGGAGCAAATGCGATTGGAGCCAAAGTCATATATTTGGTTCAACGCGAACAAATGAATTGGTCAAGTCAAGATCGTGGATTGATCTTTGTCACATATTTGGAGGATGGTCAAGCATTGGCTGCAAAGGTAAGCAACTGAGGTCAACTTTACACATGGGCTGATCATGGATATATTACATAGACTTCTTGGCCATTCTACACCGGGGACAGCTCAGTGACAGATCAAGCAAGACTTAAAGCATACAATGACTGGCGCAATGGAATATCTCCAATCATGATTTGCACCTCTGCATTCAGTACCGGCAATGATTATCCACATGTTCGGTTAATCATACATTACAAGATGCCTTTGGAGATGAGCGAACTCATACAAGCTCAAGGACGTGCTGGCCGTGATGGACAATCTGCTGCATGCTTCATCATTCCCAGTTTCACCAAGCCAAAAATCAGTGTTGGGAACAACATCAATATCGATCACAAAGGCCAACAGTACATTCAAGATTACATCTATCCTACAGGCAACAAACAGTGCCTTCGATATGGTGTGACATACTATATTGATGGCACTGGAATCAAATGTACAGAAAACGAGGAAAATGTTCTATGTTCTGTTTGCAAAGGTAAGATTATCTATGTACTTGACACACATCTTGATTAACATTTAATCTATCAAAGGCATGAAAGAGGAGCCTAAGATTGACTTGATGCATCCTGCACACACAAGAGTTGTCTCAACACCTCAAATCGAACATCGGGCACCTCAGCACATCATAGGCCATCAGCGATCCACATCATTAACCAAGAGAACATTTGACACCATGAATGTCGCTACTTCACCACTCTCTCTAACGCCGATGAACAACTTTGTCAAGGCATCACATGTGGCAAAACGTATGCGTATTGAACGTGGACGTGCGAATTTGGAACAGATCGATCGAATTCGGCGAGCTTTAAACAAAATCAAGATGCATGGTTGTGCATTATGCTTTGTGAAGAAACAAGATGCGCATGGAGGACACAAAATGTGGCATTGTCAATGCTTAAGGGATCTTGGTAGCAACTTCAAACTCCTATTGAATTGGAAGAAAACACTTCGATATGGGCCAAAACATCAAGGAATTTGCTTCAAATGCCATGTACCAAGTTGCCATGATGAGCTTTATGCAGCATTTGACAACCAGTCAGGCTGTGAATGGGAAGACATTGTGATTCCATTGGTATTCACGATTTGGCTAGATGAAGAACTTCGACATGAAGCAGAAGAACATTTTGGAGTTTCATGGGAAAGCTTGGAAGAGTATGGACATTGGCTAATGATGGCACCGGAAGAAGGACATTATAGCAAAGCAATTGATATGTTACTTTGGATAGTGGAGATGGTTTAGAGTTAGGTTAGGCTGACATTTGACCATCAATCCATCATCCTGAGGGATTTAATACCCATGTGCACTAAATTCAGCAGCCAAGATGATGGATTCATATATGTTTCAAGCAAAACATCAGACATCTGCCATTCAGTTCATTGTTGGCATCAGTCCATCATGTTGGAACATTTACATCAAGTACTGCTATCAGACATGTAGAGCAGAGAACATGTCTTGGGGGTTCATCATCAAGGATTGAACTTGCAAAAGATTT
>JBBPQY010000056.1:0-10738 GCA_038092735.1 Chalciporus rubritubifer
AATATTTCTCCCAATATATTCTTGCTGTCAGGGAGATCCCCTAGTGGGCTAGGGCTGGACATTACACAGCCGCTTAATTTCTCTATTTCCTCACCCAAAAATAAAATCCCAGAAAATGCACATGTTTGGTCTATGAATCTGGAAAGAGAGATCAATCTTTCAATTCACTTATGTCATGGAGACAGCTGAAATTTCATTCCTATCATGGCATTGCTTGATAGCGGCGCTAATGCTATATTTATTGATCAAAAGTGGGCGAAATCACCACATCCTTTTATGAAACTATGACACAATATTCCAGTCTATAACATTGATGGAACCAAGAACTCTGCCAGAAGTATCACACACTCAGCTGAGCGTGTGTTGGAATTCCAGGGATACTGTGAAAAGGTCACTGCTGAAGTTATGGATGTAGGTTCATCCTCCAAAGATTAATTGGAGTGAAGGCACTGTCAAGATGACATCTTGCCCACATACATGTTGCATCCTTCAAGATAAATCTAAGCTGGAAATTAAAGACCCCAATCACCAAGAACATGACTCTTAGTATACCGCTTATGCAGCTATTCATGCACTTGATGCAGAAGTTCTCAAGAAAAAGAAAGAAAAGACCATTGAAGAAATGGTTCCTAAAGAATATCACAAGTTCCTTCAGATATTCTTCAAAGCAGAATCTGAGCAGATGCCCTTATGCAAACCATGGGATCATGCTTTTGACCTAAAAAACATGTTTAAATTCCACAAAGGAAGCATCATCCATCAAGCGACAATGAACAAAAGGAAGTTTCCGACTTCATTGATGAACAGTTACAGAAGAGCTACATCAAGCCTTCCAAATCAGAACAGACTTCACCAGTCTTCTTTGTCCCTAAAAAGGATGGGCACAAGCGTATGGTACATAATTACTGTCATCAAATGAACACACAGTCAAAAATAACTATCCACTCCCATTGTGTTACTTTGGGTGATTGCCCACTATGCTAATTCCTATTGGTTATGCTATTTTTAACTTTTCACTACTGTACAGTGCTAACTAGCACTCCTCTTGACTTCTAACCTGTCTAGATCGATTCCTCAGGTCTTTTTACCCCCAGTACCAACTTGGTTTGTTTCCTACTTATCTTTTCTTCGCTCTGCACAAGCAGAGCCTTACCTTTGTATTGTGTTTGCCTTTGATAGCTGTGGCTTGCTAGTTGACAGCTGGTTGACAGCTTGTTTGCCAGTCTTTGTATACACTACACACAACTCCCCGCTTCTGCTTTTGGCTGCAACAGGTTATGAGCCCTGCGCTCTAGCCCTCATATCATACCATCGACTCAAGATCGCACCTCGATCGCATCACCAATCGATTCAGCGACCTCAAAAAATCCCCATTCACTGCTCCAGGAAAATTTTCTGCCCAGCAGATCAAGCCTTATCAGCCCACCATCAGTAGCTGCCCTAACATCCCATATTTTGACTTTGCACCCATTGTTGCGTGTCAACCACTTATCCTAGCGTCCCAAGAGTTCATCCATCGTCTTTCCCGACCTTGAAAACCCCCTGGAGACCGCCGGGAGCAGATCTGTTGAGAGCATTGCTGTTGGTATCATTGGAGAGTCTCTGGATCCCATAGTGCGCCCATATCTTCACTTCTTCTGATCATAACTCAACAACCACCCTTCCAATCGTCCTAATTCTGAGTGCTATCACCATCTACACGTCCTATTGCGTCCATTCGCACCATCTGCGTCGTCTCTGGTCGAGCCTATCGCTCCCAACGCCCTCTATCATCCTCCTCCAACATCGACCTATATCTTCACACCTGCCTTCCAAACCCTTGCCTCACCCCTACTAAAACATCTTCCCTTGCATTGCATCCACCCATCTAGCCTGTTTGCGACTCGTGTATCACTGTTTTCACCTGCCTACATTGTCCTCACCACTATCCTCACTCCCATCTCTTATCATCCATCACCTCATGTCTGCAGACCATTCCCATCGCATCCAGCCTCTCACAGGCTCCAACTACGCCACCTGGGCGGAGGAAATGAAGGCCCTCCTTCGTTCCAAGGGCCTCTGGCGCCTTGTGAGTGGGCAGGAGCTGCGCCCTGTTGGTAGTGACATGGAGGACGAGCAGGCAAAGTGGGATGTCAAGGAAGACAGGGCTGCTGGTGAGCTGGTCCTTAATCTTGCTCCTGACCAGAGGGTGCATATCAGGGCCCATCAGGACGATCCAGTCGCTGCTTGGGCAGCTCTCAAGGAGCTCTACCTTCAGCAGAAGCCTGGCACTCGCTTTGTGGCCTATGATGACTTCTTCAGCATTAGGAAGCGTCCAGAAGAGTCCCTTGGTGCTCTCACTGCTCGAGTTGAGCAGGCCATGTCCAGAATCCAGGACCTTCGCCCATCAGACTTCACTCTCACCAAGCTGGACGAAGAACTGGCCTGCCTAGCGATGATCCGAGCCCTTGGCAAGGAGTACTACCACTTTACCTCGTCGCTTTCACTCCTCTCTGCCCTGGACAAGGCCACCATCAAGGCTGCCTTCCTTGCTGAAGATATCAATCGTCGCCCTCGCCCTGATGGCACTGACCCCATCTCTGGCGAGTCTGTCCTTGCCACCAGCGCTGCTGCCTGTGGTTGTAGCCCTAATGCGCCCTGCGACTTCTGTGACAAGTCTGGTCACTGCATTCACAAGTGCTTTGCTATGCAGCGCGCTAAGGACTCCCACAAAGCGGCCAAGCGTTCTGGCAAGGGCAGGAAGGCCAACCAAGCCCAGACCATTGCTTCTGGCACCCCAGCTTCGACTTCATTGACCACTCCTACCCCTGCTTCAGCCTCTGCTGCCTCAACCCCATCCAAAATGCCCCAGGACGTCGTGGAGCATGCAGGAAATGCAAGTCTTCGTTCCCTCGATCCCTCTGACCCTCTCTCACCGCTCCAACTCGATGCTGATGTCGATTGGAATGCAGACTCTGGGGCCACTTCTCATATGACCCCCCCATCACCACTGGCTGCGCAACCACACCCCCAAACGCGTGCCAATCAAGCTGGCTGACAGCACCATTGTCTACTTGTCTGGTGTAGGGTCTGTGGTGTTCCATCCACTGAGAGTTAAAAATAGCGAAACCAATAGAAATAAAGCATAGTAGGCAATCATCCAAAGTAACAGTCTATGCGGTTGGGTGCCATAGGCTCTTTGCAGTACTTGGCTACCTATACTCGACCTGACATTGCGTTCTCAATGGGTACTCTGGCTCACTTCAATGCTAATCCTGTTACTTTGGGTGATTGCCCACTATTCTATTCCTATTGATTTCGCTATTTTTAACTCTTCACTACTCTGTACAGTGCTAATTAGCGCTCCTCTTGACTTCTAACCTGTCTAGATCGATTCCTCAGGTCCTTTTACTCCTAGTACCAACTTGGTGTGTTTCCTACTTATGTTTCCTTCGCTCTGCACAAGCAGAGCCTTACCTTTGCGTTGTGTTCGCCTTTGACAGCTGTGGCTTGCTGGTTGACAGCTGGTTGACAGCTTATTTACCAGTCTTTGTACACACTACACTCAACTCCCCAGAGTCCACTTTGGCTAACCTTTGGTTACTCACTGTGGACTCTAGGTTCGTCTACTCATTGTATTTTCGCATTATACATTCAGTTACTCACTGTGGATTCTAGTCCCTGCTCTCCTTACCCCCTTGAGTCCACCCCACAAGTGACAAGTGGCTAGTCCGCTTCTGCAAGCTTTTATCATCACCATTTGAAAGTATCATCAGTGCATACTTTATCAAAGCTGAGTGTGTCCAACCCCATTCCCCCAGCATAGTGGCTCAACAACATGGCATTTAGGCTTCCTAGAAGCCTGGGGTGTGGTGAGCTTGATGTAGCCATCCGGAGTTTATCCTTGAAAGGAGATAAGACTAGTTGAAGGAATCTTTACAACTGCAAGCACTCCTGCACACTCTCATTCAGCATGGACTAGAGCATAGTGTGATGGGAAATGGTAGGCAGACTGTGGAGACCTGGGAAATGTTCAAGGATATGTAGCAAAAAGGGTCACAACAGATTTCAGAGCACTGGAAAGCACCTGCAAATGCTGAAATAGAAGTGAGAATAGCTACAGAGCATCTCTACTATGGCCGTCCGACATGTAATATCAAGAGTAGATTTAACTTCAAGTAGATAGCCACTGGAAACATGCCTCCAAAATCTACGGTCCTCCTTATGAACCTCGACCCAATGAACCTCTGTTCAAACTTACAAACCTCTTTACAAACCTGCAGACATCTCTGTGAAAAGGCCTTCTATATGAACCCCTTAACAGACCATGCTACAAGCCTATTCCTGCACATTACTACTGATATATCAGAGCTTCCATTACATGTGGACATCAGAATAGGGGCAATAGGGGCAGTAGGCTATATTAGTACTATGCCTGAACCCATAATTGACACATGCGATCTTGGTTTTCATTTGTGTAACCATCATTCAAACCATCATCACTGCTCCCGTTAGCACAGTCATGACTGACATTCTGTTCTCCAACTCTGTTTCTTCTGCCTGCAAACTCAGCCTCATCCGGCAGATACACTACATCACATCCCAGAATGAAAGCAATGGGATGTTCTTCATTGTTGAGATTTTTAACATGCTGCAGGAGGCAAACGTCGAGGACTCCATTCTTATTCCAAACTGGTATTATGTTCACACTCTTAGATTCCTCTGGAGGCACCAACTGTTCATTGAGGTTGAGGCACAGACCAAGCCTTTGGGTGATGATATGGCGATATATCACCTATATGAATGCAATCATTGAAGGCTTGCTGATGACAGGGCGGGTCAATGATGGAAACAATTGGGCATGTGGTCCCGCATCTTTGACCTTTATCTTGTTATCGAATGATCCTTTTCCTTTTCCTTTTCCTTTTCCTTTTCCTTTTTCTTTTTCTTTTCCTTTTCCATTTCCATATTTTGTCCCTGGGGAGATGGGGTCAGGAAAAAAGTTGAAAAAAAACTGAAATGAGAAATAGATGGAGTAGAATTGGAGTAGGTGACATGACCATGAAATCGACCTTGTGTATGACATAATATTTTACAGTGGTGGTGTTTCATGATGAAGAACTTTTACACAAGGCATGTTTTTCCTGCTCAAATCCTTTAAACCTGACATCATGAACTCATCTGCTATCATCAATCCTGCCATTCTCGATGTCATGGCTTGTGTTCAAGCAACCATGTTGATTATCCCTCTTGCTAAAGGAAGTCTGGGAGTCATGAATGAGGGACCACTTGAAGATCAAACTAGTAAGAGATCTGGGCTTTCTGATGATGCACTTGAGGTTGCTGATTATATTTCTAACCCCAATGTAGACCAAGATACCGAAAGCCAGCACTGGCTCCCCACGCCCCAGGCTTCTGGGAAGCCTCAAGGCTATATTAGGACACCATTATCAAAGTGGCATGACTCTGGAGATGCTGATGTTCAATGAGGTTCATGTCAATGATCCATTGATCACAGAAGCAGAATAGATTGTTGACATTACCATGGAAGGCCTCACAGTGGGAGACAAGGCAGATTGCTGGTGGAAACACCTTCCACCGTCTGGTGAGTTGTCAAAAACATGATATTTGATGCCTATTCATCTAATTTGTTGACATCTAGTGAGCTTGAGGGTTTTTCCTGCACCTGTTGTTCCTTCAAATGAGGCCAGAGGGTCTTCCAGCACAATGACAACCGTAGGAATGGTGTGCTGACTAAAGATTCAGCTAAGGCTTTGTCTGCCTGCAAGGTGATGTTGAATGCAAGCAGAAAGGTAAGCTGACTCATTGTCATTCCAGTCCCAGATCACACCAACAATAAAGGCTTGCAAGTCTCTGTGGCCAACCCTGGAGAAAGCACTGCTTCCAGCCAACAACCTGAGAGCAAGAAACACCTCCCCCAAAGAGATGAAAACAATGTGACTGAGCTGAACAAGAAAAAGAAGAAAGTCAAGTCACAGGAGATTATCAAGACAGAGAATGACGACAACGAAGTTGGGCCTGAGCAAAGTCCAACCAGTTCAGCCGGAAGTGTTAGCTTTGTTGGCTTCAAGTTTGCAGGTGAGTGGACCTGCGAAGGTTGACCATTGAGACTTGACTCACTCGGATGTCCTTTTTACAGGTTTGTATCACTTGCAAGAACCACTGCTCGCAGTGCTTGTGGAATGAAATCGCCAACAAACAAGCATGTCAGGCATGTGCTTCAGCCAAGATTCATTGCAAGGTTGAAGGCGGATCCAGCCACGTTTCTCTTGTAATTATTGATTTTATTAATGAAAACTCAGGGATGCTCAATATTCACTGCCCACGAGGAAAGACTGCCACCTTCCAGAATGACACTCAGGATGGGGACGTGGAGGTGTTGAGAGAGCTGCTCAATGCGATGGTAGAGCATTATAGAGCATTTTGATAAATGGGCTAGGGCATAAGTAGGGTTAAGGCACCCCATGTATCGGTAATCACGCAAACTGACAAATACCAAGTATGCTTGATTTATAGTCCATATGATAATTATTACACTACAAGGATATTGTACCTACTCTACAGAAATCATGTAAACTCGAAGATGCAAGGTATGCATGATTTCACAATATTCTATACAAACACAGACAATTTACTATTTATGTGCTACATGACATATATGAGTGGAAAATGCACAAACTCTAATTTTGCAAGTTTGCGTGTTTTGTGATGATATAGTAAAAATTCAACACATATGCTATGACATACCAAGGTTATAAGATATAAGATATGCATAGAGGTGGGTGCTAGAGTGATGTGTCCAAATGAGAAAGGTGTTTTATGGGAAGATGTCAAAGAAGCTGCTGTGCAAAGTATGAGTTTTATGTTGATATTGATCACAATCACAATTACACATACGATCACAGCACATATGAAACAAGGCAGACCGAAGGTGGCAGGAAAGGAAAGCAAGGCGGCAGGAAAGAAGAAAGTGGATGCCAGACCAAGCAGGGGGAAGGAAGCCAGTCATACTAATACATGGTATTGACATAATTATGAGAAGAAGACAACTAAAATCACAGATATATTGCTTCTAAATAAAAGTGATATCGCAAGTGCTGCAAAGGTGAAGGAAAAGGTGAAGATCACCACTGTGCTTGAAAAGAAGCAAGATGAAGCACTGTTTGGATATGCAATCTATGACATAATGGAGTATAAAAACATGTTGAAATTTGGTCAGTGGAACTTCCAGGAGATGGAGGAAAATCAGGCCAAGGCACTTTACAAGTCATTCAAAGTGAATGGCCTTGACTGGTGAGTAATATATGTGGATACAGTCATGGACAATGTACTAACCTTGATATTGTAAACATAGCTTCAGAGTAAAGCATGTGATCCCATTAATAATCAACCGAAAACGTGTTGTTGAAGGTAGCTACAAGCCAAATGAGTGCAACCTGTGTGAGGGGTTGCCAGTCCTCAAGGTAAAGCAAGATGGTAACACTGATAAAATTGCTGCTGGTGGACAGCACTAACACTGCGCCCTGGAGTTGTGGGTGGAATATATGAATGAACAAGCCAAGAAAATACAGGATGTGATGTCATGCATTGAGAATATGGCTACAACAACAATATGGACAGGAAGCTGTGCAATGAGCTGAGACCCTGCAGAATGCAATCTGGCTTGAACAAGGCAGGAAATACATGTCGATCAATTTGAATGAATCAAACGTCTCTCGGAGGCTGTGCACGAGTGCAGCGTGAATGGCAACAGTGTTAGTGTATTGATCTTGGACTGGATAAGGATGTTGCAATTTATCTATGTGTGCTTCCAGAGTCACTGATTCCCGATGTAGCTTTGGCTCATCTTGATGGTGAATGACTTCGAGGATGGCAGGGCGTTCGACGTCACATTCATGAGTTGGGAGGAGTTTCGCAACATAGTGCTGGACCCTCCGCAGCACTTGGAAGGGTGGAATATATTGAAATAAGTGGACTGCATCCTCAGCAGTTTTGACTATTCCATAGGCCGATGGTAATTAGATCCAACGGTCTATTTGAAATCAAACACTAACTGATGGAACTGCATAGCAATCTGGACAACCTGTATGGCATGAATGCACACTTGCTGGCAACATACAAGGCAAACATCACATATCTTGCTTGCCACACAGGCTAACCCATCGTTTTGCAGACAAGTGGATGTCAATTTGTTATTTTCAAGCTATCGCTCAGGACTCAGGCAGATATGTGCTGTGCACACGATTGCTAAGTGTACCTACTATGTTCAGGTGGTGGTTAAGATGTTTGGCTAGTGGTATGACATTCCATTAGTGTTTGAAATGTTTGAGTAATGGCAACATGATGTCTATAACCTAGGAAGAGATAAATATATCCAATAATCTACTTTCTGACACACAGTACCCCATGAACAGTACCATACGGTGAATGGAATGCGAGAATGAGGGTACTGTGAAACAGCATATGATGAGATTGCAACATACCGGCCAAAACGACATTCTTTCCATTACAATATATGTTGATTATCTCCTTCCCACATCTCCACCAAGGATTCCATCATACAGTCTCTCTCCATCGTTGTGTTCTACCCTGGCTGTTATTGCATACAGCTCTATAATCCTGATGGCCATGTCAATTATGGGGCCCATGGTAGGTATTTCTCAGTATTCTTCAAACATCTCCATGAGCACATCATGATTTGGAATTCCATCACTGTTTTGAAAGACATCTCTTGTCTTTGCAATGGTCCTTCTCGATATGGATGACGGTTGGTGCATCACCATCCAATATAAATCCCATATCAAGCACATCCTCATAGGCATCCACTGAAACACAGGGGGTGGATCGATGATATAAGAGCGCTGACTTGTAAAGGTCCATTTTGTTAGCTTTCCTGATGATGTGTTAGGGGCATATCAGAGTCTTAAAGATATCCCTTACCTGTTCCTCACATCCGGTGCATTACTCTGGCACCACCATCCATAAACAGATTCATCGAGAACATTGCCTGCTTCTCTGCATCAGGTTCAAGAGATGTGAAAACATCAATAAGCTTGGCATGTGGTTCCACATTTGCTAGATGCATGTCCTCTGTGGAGGAGGATGTTGCCTGTCGTAATTCATGAGGTTCAGTAGATATGAAGATATTTGTGGGAATTGCAGGGGTTCAACATGGATATGTTTGGGGATGGTCCCTCAAGTACGTCAGCATCAGCTAGATGCATGTTGAGCCTGAAAGACCCTATCTGTTTATGAAGTGACTAAAGTAAACATATGTTCTACTACTCTCCCCTTCCCTTTCCTGTCGATGGATGTTGAAGGGCTATCTGTCAGGGCGCGCCCAGTCGTGCAATCTGGGGCTCAATCCAGTAATCTTGACTTTTCTTGAATGTAATCATCTGCTGATGGATAGAGATGACGATCATCCAATAGCCAATCTAGGGGCTCTCTGATCCCTAAAGTTCTCATAATCTGCTGTGTGGATTGCATGTGAATAGCCTTCAATTCTGATTCAGTGCACCCAGCCTACACGACAGTCAAGCATTCTTGGAATAATGCTCACTGGAAGAAACATCCTCAAAGCGTTGTGTAGGTCCAGTGTGATTTTATTGTCCTTGATGAGACTGAGGCCTTCGATCATGAGTTGTTCCATAACTCCAGAGATGACCCTGATATGGTGGTCATGCATCTTTAAAGCCTTCGGTTCAGCAATGTCCATGTCAATCAATGAAGAGGAGGGTTATCAATATTAAATTTGACACTGACTTGAATGTGAGCCAAACCATCATTCTGCATAACAGGGAAAGGTTTCTGAACTATCTTGAATGAACTGTTGGACATGATGGGATTTGTTGTGATGGGGGTAGTCAATTGAATTCTCAAGGTGTCTGAGTCTATCTGGCATGCTCATATATATATTATATATATAGCAAACAACAAGAATCATCGTTTGATATGGCTAGCCTAAGATTGTGGGGTCCTTTCTTCCTGGTACACCTGGTGTAAACCCATGTGCTGATGAGGTTTCCATGTCAGCTGAAATGAGGGTGCAGCATGACATTTCATTTAGTGATTATCTCTGCCATATTGATCACTGTAGGATCCACAGCTCCTGACTCTTAGGGTTTACCTGGTGAATGCTAGATGCATGTTCTGCGTACTTGACAAATGCTCGATGAACAAGTCCGAACACCTTGCAAACACCTCCTGAACACTCAACGAACACCTCTTGAACACTCAACGAACACCTCACAAACACTCCACAAACAAGTTTGAACACTTGGCAAACATGTCTGAACACCTACCGAATACCTCACAAACACTGGACAAACAGGTCGGAATACCAAATGCCTCACAGAAACCAGGCAAACACTCCGATAAGTTCATTGCAGCAATCCATGTTTGATAAGCATACAAATCTACTCTCTATAATCCCCATCATCTTGTGGTGATCGCAATCATCCTACATGATTGCCTGCCCATCATGAAATGCACCATCAATCGACCCAACGATCATGGATAGTTGGCCAACCTGTATTCAGATTGTCTTCACTATCCAAGATCGTCAAGGTTAGGTCAGGGCGTTGAGTTGGGTGTCAATCGTGGATAGCAGAGCCAACCTGCAAGTAACACTGATGGAGGTTGGATCCACTATCCAAGATCTTTGGGTTAAGGTCAGCACTTTGGGTTGGGTGTGAGGATGGTTGACTCACAGGTAACAGTGTGGAGGGAACTGCCA
>JBBPQY010000057.1:0-10698 GCA_038092735.1 Chalciporus rubritubifer
TGTCGGAGGAAAGACGCGCTGCGGACCAAAAAATTTAGGTGACGAGGGCGGATTAACTGCGTCCTTTGCCCGCACAGGTGGGGATTTGGTCAGTTTAGACGAAGCGCCGCTACCATGAGAACTCCGAGGATCGTCGCCGGCGACGGTTTTTTCATTCTCCCGGGACTTCTCTCGTTCTCGGTGAACATCGCGCTGCTCTTTAACCCCTTCAGTCGACTTCTTGCGCACAAGGCCGGCGGCTTCAAGGGCTGTTGTAGCTCGCTGCATGATGCTAACGCTCCCTGAACGGGCCTTGACATCCCTCTTCAGCTTTAACAAATCTTTGTCCCCGCCTTTGAAGCTCCCGCTCGGTGTGGACTGATTCGAGCGAATTGAAGACTCGTTAGTAGTCGGCGAAGGTGACAAGAAGGGTGACATTGCACGAGGAGGTGTGGTAGGACGTGCTGCGGAGGGAACAGTCGGTGTTGGGGGAAGAAAGGCGAGCTCGGGAGGAATGGCGCCGCGGGAAGGTTCGTCGGTTTGTACTGCTACGCCACGTTTGGTTCTTCTCCGAGAACTCGAGGGACGTTCGGCTTCCTTCTCTTTCCGCCGATTGGACCCCGTACCATCTCCAGTTTCTTCCGGAATAGAATCCGAAGTTCTGCCGCGAACCTCGCCAATAATGCGCTTCTCGTTTTTACGCATCAGCATCCACCACAGTGCTCCTGCCGAGTCACATGCATCGGAGATGACCGAATGCACAATTTGAGCAGTGTCAAAACCCATGGCACTCAACGTATTCAGCAAGTCTCGCTCGGCGGGAGTAGAAAAAATGATGGAAGCAGGCGTGTTGAGAAGGGAGGCAAAGTCCTGAGGCGGAAGAGGCGCGAAGGGTTTCTCGAGTGGCGGTGTGCCATTACCGTCAGAAAGCGTGGATGACACAGAACGACGTTTCGTTCGAGCAGGTGTACGAGTGGGGTGTGGAGGAGCACACGCAGTGCTAGAGGAGGTGGCAGATGGTGTTATCTCTTCTGCGGTATCTTTGGTCCCTTCCTCCTCAATGACAGTCTCAGGCTGTCGCAGCTTCGCTTCTTTGGGCCCCCTGTCACTCATATTGGTGATTGTGCTTTGGCTAGGATTCGGATGAATCTGGACAGGAACACACTTCGTATCCTGGAACGGATCGGCGATGATATCGTCGGGAGTTGTAGGCGTAGACGGTAAAAGCTCAGAGGAAGCAGAAAGGAAAGTCATTTCTGAAGTTGCAGAAGTTGCCGATGACACAACCAACTCTGCATCCTGTGTTCCTGCATCTTCTGTTGGAGGTTTCAGGGTCAGAGGCAGGGCACTGCGAGCAGGCGACGGTGACGGAGGGGTGTCGTTCTGGGGCTCCGAGGCGATAGCAGCGGTGGCAAGTCGAGAGGCAAACCAAGGTGATGCGAGGATTTGTGCGATTGTCAATCGTTTAGACGGATCAACCTGTAAGATATTTCGAATAAGGTCGCGAGCATCTGGAAGAGCAAGAAATTAATGAGATGAAATGATGAGGGAGAAGTACCAAACCTCCGGATAGCCACTGAGGATCTTCATATTCTCCTTTGATAACCTTTCCCTTCATTATCGCTTCGTCGTCATCGTCAAAAGGCAGTGTACCCGTCAAAAGACAGTAAAGAATCACTCCCATGGACCAGATGTCCACCTCTAGACGACGCTGAGAGACATATACAAGACACTACCTCACCACTTACCTGGACCAAGATACCTCTTACCCTGAAGCACCTCTGGAGCAGCATAACCGGTGGTCCCGCAGAACGTCTCCATATACGCCCCCTTCTCGTATTCACGTGTGAACCCGAAATCGCCGAGTTTGACGCGACATCGTTCATCCAACAACACATTCTCCAGTTTCAGATCACGGTGGACGATGCCCTTGTCATGCAAATACGCGACGGCGAGACAGAGCTGTCCAAAAATGATTCTCGTCTCGTCCTCGGAGAGACGGCCCTTCTCGGCAAGGTAATCAAAAAGCTCCCCTCCGGAACAGAGTTCTGTCACGATCCATATGTGAGACTCGGTGGCGATTACTTCGTACATTTGGGTAACATGGGGATGGTGGAGTTGGCGGTGATGGTGTATTTCGCGGGTAAGAGAAGCAGACATGGCCTTTGGGATCTGTTTGATGGCGACGCGGGTAGATGTGAGACGATGGGTGCCCATGCGCACTTTTCCATAGGCTCCTGTTGGGTATCTTATCAGACTCTGCATGTGCAGGGTTGGGGAGACTTGCCTTCGCCGATGCCTTTTCCGAGGGTGTAATTACCTATTACCCTAATTTTCTGCGATGCGAGTTCCTTCCCCAGTTCATTATAGGCGTTAGCAAGCTGAGCTTTGTGGTTTTGGGAGACAGAGGCAGAGTGTTTGTGACCGTGTGTGGACATTCTGGCATGTAGAGATGGAGATTAACGTAGCGATAAAGGAAAGGCGCGGGCACGAAGGCCACGAATAGAGAAGAGGGATTCAAGAAATTGGGAGGTCCGTTGAGAGGATGAGAAGCCAACGAAGTTGACAACTTGAACTGACCCAGCTATGATCACACTCGCTCGATGGCGTGGGAAGACACAGTTCAACAGCAGTCTGATTCTGAATGACGACGACTGCTACGACAGTCCAACAGTCTATCCGACGCTATCTGTACCAACAAGTCCAGGTTCATCATTCCATCTGGCAGAAACAAACAGACACAATACTAGACACGGAACAGAAGGAAATTAGGGATGCGTGTCATAGATACAACAAACAAGAATAGGTAGCACTTGTAGAGGCGTGTGTAGCGCGAGAAGAAAACCGTGCAACTATTACTTTCCTGTTGCCTTGACGATACTAACAACGATGATGACAATGATTATGACCACGGCAAGGCCTATAATGATACGCATCTAGAAGCCAAGTTAGCACTCCCGACTACAGATACAACTCGAGCCCACCTTCATGTCCTTCCACCTGACGTCACGAGTGAGCAGGGGGTTCACAGTAATTCAACAGTAATGCTTACCACATATTCTAAAGCTGTGTCAGTGTTTTTTGGCATCGAACAAGAGGGAACAAACTCACCTTGCGTACTCGGTTTGCGCCACGACGAAAACCTTGGGCCGAAACAGCCAGGTTATCTGAAAATGGTCCATGTAGCTGTAAACGAGGCTTCGATCGAATCGAGTCTCACCAGTCTTGTCCTGCAATGAATCCAACCGCTCGCCTCTCTCCGCGACCTTTGTGATGTTCTCCCTCATGATTCCAACTGTGTCGTCGATTTGTTGTTGGATGGCTGCGGTCTTCGCGTTTCCTTGGGCTGATCCAGAGGGATTTGATGAAGAACCATTGCGAGGAAGGTAGGGGTCATAAGGTTCCGACCTAGGATTTGGGGAGGGTTAGAGTCAGAACCAGACTGTGTCCCGAGGCGAAGACAAACGAACATGGCGTGAAAGGTGGATTCTGAGGGGGATAGGAATCAACAAGTGGCTGGATATGATATGTTTTTACTCACCGTACGAAGCGAAATGAAGAGTGTTATAAACCTGGTCTTATTTACCTCGGGCTGGTCGTTGACTGCGTAGTGGTGGGACTTTCAGGAACGAGGCAGTGGTGACACCTCGCACGCACCCGCGTGACATGTTCACCGTCACGTCATGCTGTACCACTGCCGACTTGGACCATCTCATGATAAGCATCGCTGTATGTACCGATTGCTTCAGGCTGTTGACAATTTAATCCTGCGCATTGCACGGTATCCTCCCCTTCGTAACGTTCCGAGGCTGACACAGTATATAATTTAAAGTCAATTCTCATGTTTTGCTCGCGTCGAGAAATGTCAGGACCGTCAGGGGCATCACACAAAATTAATTGTACAAAGACAACGGCAGACGTTCCTCTCCTCACCTCTCACCGTCATTATCACCACCCAAAAGGACATCGTGAACCTCCAAAATCTCAACTGCACTCGGCCGCGCACTTGGGGCCGAGCACGAGTATTTTGTCCAACAATGCAATCAGTGCATCCAGCTCAGCGTCTCCTGTACAGCTTGGCCTGAGCAACTCACTTCCGGATTCTCACCATGCACCTACAGCATTCTGCGAGACCGGTGGCGCATCTGGTCCACCCATGCCAGACTCGGAGGGAACGAAGCGGTCATCTCAATCGACTCTTATTAGTAAACATCAGGTAGATTTGACGGTGGTGCCAGTATTCGCGGGTTCAGGATCGAACAATCATTCGTGGACACGTAGGATAACCCCAATGGCCCACATGTCGTTTGGGAGTTCAACTCAATATTCTCCACGGCCACGGCGAAAGCTTGCTCAGGAGCTCAAGACAAATCGTGACCGGTTGACCAGCCGAACCATTGGTACGAGCACTTCTGTCACCAGAACTCAGTGAGTATCATTGGGCCCTTGTATTGTGAAGTGTCCAGCAGCGTCACAACATAGGATTCGTCTGGATGTCGCACTGCAATGATGACCTACAGAAGGTTCACTTCATTTGACTGACCGTCTTCAACGAGCGTGACCCTTGACTGCAAGAAATGCATTTTTGAATCAGTCTTTTGCACGAGCCATGTTGTGGCGTATGAAGCCGAGCTTGTGGATATCAATGATCCTGTATTCCTGTTTTCACTGGGATCTCCAGATGGAGTAGCCACGTCGCCGACAATGATGGGGGTGTACTGTTCTGCAATCAACGAACCGGATTTTTGCACAGCTGCGAGGTTCACCGGAAGATCCGGAATTTCCAAATCTGGGTTCGGCATCTCCCGATGTTCAAGTCCGACTGAACGTAGCGCTCCTCCTGCGACGGCACACAGAATCAGCAAGACCCGGCAAATCCGTCAAGGTGAGCTCAAATTCATGCCCGTACGCGCTACGATATGCCCTGCGAGATATTCATGATCCTCGTCCGGAACTGCGAACTTGAAACGTCGTCGTTTAATGAGGTGGATGGCTGGATGAAGGGATGGTGTCTTGGATGGACAGAAAGGCCGCTCAGATATCGTCTCGCCTCTGATCTTCTCGAGTTGTTTTGGACCTTTCAACTGACTGTTCTGCGTTTCCGCCTGCCCTCGTGACTGTATAGATGGTACGTGCGTTTGACGAATATGTGACTAGACTGATGCCAATGTTCTATTTGGAGTGTAGAAGCTCGAAATCGACTCTTTCTCGGGCTTCCGTATCTACCCTTCAAAGGGTAAGCTCTTTGTTCGCGGAGACGCTAAAGTCAGTCGTCTACTCTATTACCCTCGGCGATTCGCTCATTTCGCGCGCATATGTTCCAACCCCTCAATGAATTGATAGATCTTCCGCTTCGCATCCTCGAAGAACGCCTCTCTCTTCCTCCAACGCAAAAACCCTCGCAAGATCGCCTGGACACAGGTTTACCGTCGCATGCACAAGAAGGGTATAACTGAGGAAGTTTCCAAGAAACGCTCACGCCGAACTGTCAAGCACCAACGTGGTATCGTTGGTGCTGACCTTGCTACCATTGCTGCCAGACGGAACCAGACTGCTGCTATCCGTTCGCAAGCACGAATCGCCGCTATCCAGAAGGCGAAGACTGAAAAGAAGGAGAAGGAGTCGAAGAAGGCAAAGGTATGCCCGTGTTCTCCACTCGGCTCTCCGCGATATTCACACCGTCCCTTTCTTTCCTTAGCCTGCCCGTGCACCTGTCAGCACTGCACCAAAGGTCTCGAAGCAGCAGATGAAGGGTGGCAAGGGTGGCCGATGAGCGGTTTCCTTTGGTTGTTATTGACCCACTCATGTATCGCACGTTCCTCTTCCGATATGATTCCGATGCCCAGGCTATGCTTCATGCCGCATTCAAACCCATCTGTCACGCCCATTTGAAAATCAATGAAGGTTCTCATGATATATATTGCAGATTATCCAGATGGATGATACAAGATTCTGGGCCAGTGTCCAAGATGATGAAGAGATGGCTATGTACTGTAGTGAAAATAAATATAGGTATATAAATGTGCGCGACGTGGGTTGAGAATGAGTGGATATCTGCTTTCAAAGTCTTGGAATGTGCGAGCGCTCGGGAGCGTATTTGGCCTGTGAACCCAAAGGATCAGTTTCACTGCCAAAAGACACACGGTAACAACATCAATAATCACCATCTCGTTTTCCTTCTTCGCGAAACCACACTTTTCATAGAAGGCTGTGAGAGCGGAAATGAATCAGCACCACTCTTCCCAGACCTGCTCCGACTTACGTATGTTGGAGTCGCTGCAGTTCAGGATAGTCTTGTAGCAACCGCTGTTCTCACTGATGTGGGTGAGGGCGTGGATAATCCGTAGACCAAGTTTTTTGCCCTGTTGGCTCTTGTCTACGGCAATATCCTCAATGTGACCCACGCTACCCAGACCCCGGAGGAACTTGCGCTCGATGAAGATGGAGCCGACGCCGACAATGCGGTCGGTGGGGTTGTCGACGATGACAAGCGTGTAGTACGTCCTGGGCACTGCGCGCATGGCGTGGAACTGGTTCACCCAAGCGGCCTCGCCAAGGTCATTGACGATGGAGAGAACGGAAAGAACATCAAGGTGACCGCGTTTGTAGTCTGTTGATGCGAGTGGGCGAATCTACAAGGGAGGTCAGATTCACGGGAACTCCAATTCGGGGCTGAGACACGCACAGTCAAGCCCGAGGGCATCTGCCTTACAACCTCGGGCGAGATCAACTCCTGAGGGAACATGAGGTCGAGGGCAGGTTGAGACTGAGAGGTGGGTGTGGACTGCATGATTAACGCCGGGTGTGAGTAGGGTAAGGAAAGTAGAGATGTGGGCAACAGATACGTTGGCTGACTGATTGGAGTGGTGGTGGACTTTGACTTTGTGCGTTGCACGTTCGCTTGGGCTATTTTATACCCCGCTCCCATAGCCTGATTTACACAGCCACTACTCTACTCGGCTCGAGATCTTCCATTCGCGTCCCGTAGGCTGAATTCCGGTAACTGTGGCTGTCCATAGCTGTCCATCAATGCTAAAACACAAGTACATCATCCAGATACTATAATAAAGTATTATACACAGTGACTTGAAACTAGGCTTCGAGCGGCGCAGCACTCTCTTTGCCTTTGAACCTCCTCGTGATCTCGTTCCCGAGTGGTTTCCCAGTCCCTTCCTTGCGTTTCCACAGCGAAAGCTTCCCTCCCTCACATACCAAGGTCAAAGGAACGCCCTCTCCTTGCCTACGCACCGCCCGCAAAATATCCTCCAACAACGTCTTCAGCTTGCCGAGAGAAGCCTCCGCCTGTTCCGCGTGTGGCCTCATTTCCTTGCTCTTGAGAGAAATTTTCTCAACGGGCTGGAAGCAACCTTTATCGTGCCTGGCCACATAGAGCCATTCGGTCTGTGCCAAGTAGATCTCTAGATAGATCTCCCTCCAATCCACTTCTCGGTGTATCGACCTCGTTTTCACCTCGATCAATTCGGACTGAGGCACTAACGAGCGGGGCGAGGTGAGCTGTACACTGAGACCTCCAATTGACTTTATGTTCGCCTTAGTCTCTGCGGCTCCCTGGCCTCGAATGTTCAACGACGAGAACGAGGAGAGGAACTCGTCTTCATCGACAAGCTGTGGTTCTATGCGAGCATCCACGGCGCAGTTGAGTAGGATATTCAATCTCCCGAATTTCTGCCGGATCTGTCAACAATGACTCAAGGTGACGAGAAATGGCCTACATAGGTTACAGCACGGCGATGGTCCAGCATCTTCACGCATTCGCGAGGAGCTTTCGTATTTGCCCTCAAATATTCATGCCCATAACCACCCCCTTCCCTGCGCACCGCGACGTTCTCTTCTCGCCGAGTAAACAGACACGTGTTGTTAACCACATCGACGTCAATGCGAAAGTTGGTCCGAAATTGAACGTCGTCGATGTAGCGTAATAGTTTGCGAAGGCTATTGCGATCGGTAACAAAGTCGAGATCCTTGTATGCGAAGTCGTCGTGCATAACATCAATCGCAGCAAAGAGGGGCAACATTGGGGAGAGGCTGTCACCCATCTTTGATGCGTCGTGATGTATGAACTGGACTCCGGTGTCAAGCGGTACTTGTCTTACTGGAGCATGTTCGTTCGCCCAGAGCCAGGGTGAGCCTTCGTCGTGGTGAGGGGACGGTTCAAGGTCACGGTCTTAGGGGAATTGACGTACCTGGAACAGCGATGGTAGGGGTCGGTGCATCAATCCACGAATAGGATGTGATGGGTTTCAATTCGCTGATACGAACGACTGGCTGGGACGTGTATCTCGCTGAATCGGCAAAGAACGTTGTAACTTGAGCATCGAGGTCCTGTAAAAGGAACTCTGGGTTAGTATCACGGCCACTATCATACCCGCGGTGAGGGGCCATGCCCCTTCCACGTCTTGGCTGCCATCTTCCGCCTCGGTTGTAGGCTCTCATGGTGAGTGGCACTTTTGAGGTCCTGTGGGTCACTGGTACCGGATGGAACTCCTTTTATGTCACAAGGTCTTACAAGGTCGGGTCATCCTACCACCGCATCATGGCATGTGATGCCTCTTCTAGCACGGCGCAGATCATTGTGGGTAACTTCACCCACGGGCATCTTGATTGGGGATAAGAGCATTTTATAAAGCAGTATTTTGATCACCACCGATGGTTGAAAAAGGACTACACGATGTCCATCATGCCCGTGCTCCGACCAAATTATCGTACATACAACGGACGTCGAGAAGTGGAGAACCCCGCCACTTACGCTTTGAACTTGCTCGTGATCTCTACTCCGAGGAGCTTCCCAGACCCCTTCTTGCGCTTCCAAAGAGAAAGCTTCCCCGGTCCCTGACAAACCAAGGTCAAAGGAACCGCCTCTCCCTGCTTGCGCACAACACTCAGAATATCCTCCAACAACACCCTCAGCTTGCCGAGTGATGCTTCCATTTTCTGGGTTTGCGCTTGCATCCTTTCACCGTTGAGCGATATCTTCTCGACTGGCTGAAAGGTGCCGTCGGTGTGCTTTGCTGCGTATAGGAATCCAATCTGTGCTAGATAGATTTGGGGGGAAACCTCCTTCCAATCCAGGTTGCCGCGTGCGGATCTTGTTTTGATCTCGATTAAACTGGATTGTGGGACCAAAGAAGACGGCGAAGTGAGCTTTATGTTGAGCCCAGCAATGGTCTGTTCGCTTGGCTTCGTGATTGGATCTCCCGAACCTCCAATCCTCAGTGAAGAGAATGAGGAGAGAAAACGATCGTCGTCATCACCGTCAGGTTCTGTGCAGGCGTCTACCGTGCAACTGAGCAGGACTTTCAAACCGCCCAATTTCTACAGAAAACGTTCAGATGCTGAAACGAGGTGATTAAAACAACTCACGTAAGTTATAGCGCGGTGATGATCCAGCATCTTTTCCATCCCGGCAGGCGTCTTAGTGGCTGCCCGCAGATACTCGTGCCCATACCCGCTCCACTTTCCGCTAAGCTCAGCCCTCTCTTCCCTCCGCGTGAACAAACAAGTGTTCTGGGCCAAATCAACGTCGATGCGGAAGGTACACTTGGCCTTGACATTGTTAACAAAGCGCATAAGCTTGCGAAGACTATTGCGATCCGTAACGAGATCAAGGTCTTTGTAGGGGAAGTCGCAGTGCAATGCATCAATCGCAGCAAACAGAGGCAACAATGGGGAGCGGTTGCCCATCTTTGTTGCGTCATGATGCATGAATTGCACTCCGTTATCCCGCGGAACCTTCGTCACAGGACCACGTTCTTCCGCCCAGATTCGAGGAGAACCTTGATCGATGTAAGGGAGCTTGGACGGCAAAGGGCACGAGGACGTTGACCTACCTGGAACTGCGATAGTCAGTGTTGGGTCGTCGATCCACGAGTAGGACGCGACGGGTTTCACATCGCTAAGTGGAGCTTCCGTCTGAGACACGGAGTCAACGGTGAAGGTCGTGACTTGAGTCTCTAAGCCCTTGAAAAGGAACGCTGTATCGTCAGCACCGCTTTCCCTACCATGATGCTTTGGAAAGCCCTTTCCATGTCGTTTGTATGCAGCCATGTCTGTGGGTAGTTGCTCACTTGCACCAGTCAGAGATCAAGGTCTTTCCCAGTGAATTGCCAGACAGCTTCTTGTAGCACGAGCCTGAGATCGTTTTCCCCTCATGATAGGAGAACGGAGCTCCTGATGCCAGTGGCTGAGCGGGTCACAAGTCCCGGAGGCTTCAAGTTGGCCCTGAATTCATGCCGGCGCCAGGCCTATTAATACTAGTCTCCCGTAGGCAGCCCCTTAGGTAAGAAGACAGTCGTTCCTATAATATGTAAAAAGACATACAAGAGGCATAAAACTAAACTCCACTAACATTCATAACGTACAAAATTCGATAAAGATAAGTAGCCTACGGCGATCCACAAGTATCTCGCCAGCGAGCAGTCTGAACCATATGTGATCATGATCAACAAACAAACATCGACACCCCTACGAACAAAAGAGAACGAGAGTCAGGATTATTCTTCCTCCGTCGCTGGCATCCCTCTGAAACCTGTACCTCTCGATCCAAGTTTACCATCCATACTCGGCCGTGGCCTGAAGCTTTCACGTTTGATTCGACCACCCCTGCGCGAATCCTGCGTAGCGCTAGCCGTCATTGAGCGTGTCGCGTAGTGGGAGCCCATGCTCGAGCTGGTGCTGGTGCTGTGCCCATTCGATGTAGCG
>JBBPQY010000058.1:0-10678 GCA_038092735.1 Chalciporus rubritubifer
GTCGCTATCCATCGGCCGTCCTTCGACGCCACAACCGCGAGGACATCACCGTTTGCTCCCATCGTTGGTCCGACCTCTGTTCTGTCTTCAATTTTCCACTGATGGAGTTCTGATCCTGCCTCGCCGCCCAAGACGTGCTTCCCATCTTCTGTAAATGTGACAGAGTACACGACGTTACTGCGAGTTGTGATTTCGACGGCCTGAGTTGTCGCTGTGTAGACCGTGACGTGTCAACAAACCAAAACGACCGCCTCATCTGGTCACTATCGCACATACAGTTCTGATTCTTCTTCGCCGACATGCTTGTTAAGAACAGATATCCTATAGGACCTGGAGCTCGAAATGTTCAAGTTAAATGATGGTGCGCGGTCCACGCTTTCTTGCTATCGATATGGATCAGTTCACACGCAGACCCCATCCACGAGGCAGGCTTCATGATCGTCGCGTTTCTTTATTGATTTGAGAAACGTGGACAGGACAAATGCAAATTACTCAAGTTGTACAGGGTATTCAACTATCGACAGCGAGAGACCGACAAGAGTCATGAACTTGGGCCAGCAATGTGACGAGATAGCAAGGCAGGAGCGAACATCGACTTGGAAGCAAATGTACGAAAAAAGAGTCAAAGATATAGCCCAGAAGCAGTGATCATCGATCAGCGACAGCCCAGCCATATATACATCAACAAATGTTGATCTCCATTACCGCCGTGCGGATGTCCTTCAAATATTTCACAGTCTCCGAGCGCCTGTAATAGTGCGACTATCTCATTCTCCACCCCACGTCTATTTTCGTCGTCATGGAAAATACGATCGATTGACCCAAGAGGATAGGTTTTCGAGATGGTCTGGACAATTTCATCGATCTTAACAGTTGTCTGTGATAGCCAAACGCAGTCGTTGCATATTCCTGTAGGCCGCAGTGGTTTCATAGTCTCGAGACCACAGCAAACTTACGACGAGTCCGTAACATATTTTCTTTCATATGCCAATGGTTGAATGGACCTACTGAAGGGGAATGACGTCAGACTTCCATTCTCGTCATTTTCCAAACAGCGGGCAACAAACGTTTCGCTTCCCCAAATAGGAACTCAACGCCTGGTAGAACATCCTCGAAGTTCACCGAATCGCCAGCAAGTTGTTAGAGAACGCTAGAGAAGTTCCTCGAGATTCTAGAAAGCCTCGCTATGAGCAGTATAAAGCCGGGTCATTCGAGGATGTATCTCCCTCAGATCATCGCAAACAACTTCCTCAGCACAATCCAAGTACTCTCCACTCATCAAACTCAACTCACCTGGGTATCACAATGTCTGTCATGCGCTTCTACTACGATCCCTTCACCGAATTCGACCGTCTTTTTGACGACGCATTCAATGCTCGTTTCAGGCCTACTTCAAACGAAGTAGCCCGTGCCTCCAGTAGCACAACTCAGCGCCCCGATTCATTCCGTCCAAGGTAAGCACCTCTTCCTTCCTCCTGTAAGACTTGTATGCATATAACTTTGTCTCATCCAGGATGGACTTACATGAATCCAAGGACCCCAATACAGTCACAGCGACGTTCGAGCTGCCCGGTATGAAGACGGAGGACGTCAAGATTGACCTCCACCAGAACCGCTTGACGGTATCTGGCGAGTCTTCTACCGACCGTTCTGACAATGAGGGCGGGTATGCCGTGCGCGAGCGTCACTACGGGATGTTTTCCCGGACTTTACATCTTCCCTTCGGTACTAAGGTGAGTCAAGCTCTACTAGTTTCGTATGGCTGCAGATGTGGATACTGACGAAACGCGTAGCCTGAAGATGTCAAGGCCAAAATGGAGAACGGCCTTCTGACGGTGACGTTTCCAAAGGCAGCTCCAGAACAACAGCCGCAGCGCATCGTCATCCAGTAAACGATTGTTATCTTGGTTCTTGTATAGTAGTATCTTGTGCGCAAGTAGTCACGTTCTGTAGTGGATGAATTTTTCCTGTGTAGCTATCTAGTGTGGGTGCGTTTCTTGTACCTCTGTATATCGTAGCAGCAACGTCGGCTATTTTTCGTCTCACCAGCACCAAAGGATGATTACATTGCATGCAGTAATCAGATACACAACGGATAGCGTGAAAACATGGCTGACGGTGACAAACTAATGCAGTACATTAACACAGAAACGAAAGCAAAGAGACCTAGAGAAAGCGACGCAAGACGGTGATTGACGACCCAGATGTGAACTGCAGTTACACGACTTCCAATACCTCCACTCGTATATCCTTCGGAATGTTGCATCCAAGGCCCCGGATGACAATCTCGTTCTCAGCAGCAACTCGCTTATACGTCCCGTCGGGCTGTTTGAGGAGCAGCAACGCGTTGAACGGTTGACCGAGGCGAGCAATTAACTGCAATGCCCGCGTGTATCTGTCCATTGGAGCAGGAGCTTCCTCCACGAGCGAAGTGTACACGATCTCTGCATCTCTACCAGAGCCCGAATTCGAGGATACATCTGCATCCGCCTCTATTTCATCTTCTGAAGTGACCTCGTCCTGTAGATCATGGTCGTAGAGATGACGGATCCACGGGTGCACGAATACGAGTCGTCGTGGCTCGTACACCGGAAGAGTTTCGCCTGTGATGAACTCTACGTCACCGAGCCAAGTCGCCTTTGCATGATAAGTATTTTCCGCGTTCCTGCTTAAACTTCGAACACGGAATATGATGCATGGAAGATGGAGATGACGGCCGGTAAAGCGTACTAGCCAGAGGCGGGCGACCCGATCGTGAATCAAAAGAGCGTCCAACTGTGGTAGGGAAGTACGTAGCTCCGCAGTGCGAGCTTCGATCTCTTCTGCTTCGAGTGTTGGTGCAGTGTACAGCGTTTTGGTGTAGACTGCAGGGGAAGCTGGAAGGCAGCTGTTGTATGCAGAAGACTGGCCTGTCCAGGAAAGAAGAGCCACATCTCCCGAGTGCGCTATGATCTCTTCTAGAATACGACAATGGGCGGGCTCTTTTTCGTCCTCGCCCAACGGGTTGACCATCTTGAGAAGAATCTCGCCGACCTCCTTGATACGTCCAGAGGCATATAAACTTTCAGATAGACGTTTCCAGGTCACAAATTCGAGTTCGTTAAAGTTCCAGCCAAATATCTATTGAAAGAGTCAACATGGTCAAACGTGTTCAAGTTTATGAAGATGAGTCTTACAAGTGAGATGGTCAGAAGCTGAGGGGTTTCACGGGAGGGGGGGAGATGCGGTAAGACCTGGAATGATTGTATCGCGTTTTCGTAGTCACCTTTCTTTAGGTACATGCTTCCCAGGACCTACGGAATGTGTTAGTGGCCAGAACTACATTTGGACGTCGTAGGAGTAGCGTGCCTGAACGCAGTAGTCCTTGGTTTCCTCATCTGCATTGGCGATCAAACCACGCATTCGTAATATCGCATCTTTATCCTTTCCGCAGATGTATACGATGATTGCCTGAGAGAAAGAGTTCAATCGCAAGAGGGACGGAGCGCGTCAAACACGTACTTTGATAACGAAGAGAAGCTTGTCGTCGTTTGGAGCGCAAACACAAAGCACGAAGTCGAATTCCAGAAGCCCGAGATCTTGTTCACCTGTTCCGATGAGTGCTAGAGCCTTCGCAATATGGCCTATGGCAGACGGTTTGATTTGGAGGGACTGTGGATAGACCACTGAATACGAGCAGGCTGGAGATGTGAAATATAGATTACCATGTTGGCATCCTCGAGCGCTCTGTTCCATTGTTTCAAACGAGCTCGTATCAACGCCCGGTTCGCAAGTGCGTGGTAGTTGGAGTTGAGTTGCGCGATCTCTTCCGATAAGATCGCCTCAGTGTTCTTCGCAGCATCTTGTTTCCATGACTTGATCGCTGCAAAGCTCACTTCCATCAGTTGAGGTCGAGGTGCGGGAGATAATACCTAACCGAGACCGAACGAGGGACAGATAGTAGATGAAAAGAAAGAATCGTTAGAGGTACTAGTGACGTGCATGAACGAATTGAGGAGCTCACGTATGCACTAGGGAGTATTTCACTAAGCCGGTGAAATGATATTTTGTTCCTATTTCCGCATGCGAGATCCCCCTCGTCGGGAGACAGGGCAATACACTGAACTTGTGGGGTATGTTTGAGGATGCTACCGATCTGCTTGTGTGAAACGATGTCCCAAAAAGAGACTGAATCGCCTGCAGAACAAGCTATAAACCTCCCGTTGGTTACAATAGACGCGTGTGGATCCCCATTGTGTACCGACCACTGCGAGCGCACGGACGTGGATGTATCGAGACAAGTGATTTTCCCAGACGAGACAAAAAAGAGTTGATGGCCATCTAGAGACCAGGTTAAAGGAGTGGTTGCGTAAGTCGGGTTGGAAACCGATGCTGGTACATCAAAGAGCTTGTCCCCTGTGTGAGAATTGTAGATGCGGACAGAGCCGTAATCAAACGCAGCAGTGGCGAGTCGATCACCCGCAGGAGAGAATTTGAGACCGGTGACAGTGCAAGCACGGTCACGAAAGACTGGGGAGTTGTCTTGACTCTTGAGAAGAGGTCCCAACTGAACGCCTGTGGTGATACTGAGAATCTGGACCGACCCCGGGCCTTGGGTTGAGAGTCCACTGGCAACAGCGATCCGTGTGGAGTCGCTCGTGATATCCACAGGACACCCCCAGGCCACACTGTATGGGATCTCCAGTGCCTTTTGATGAGTGGTTGCATTCCAGACAACCACCTTTCCATTCCGATTTCCAGCCACTATCCATCGTGCATCCTTGGAGACAGCAACTGTCGAGATTTGGCCAGGTAGTGTCATCGGTACGCCAACTTGCCGAGCATCTCCAAATTTCCACCGACGAATCTCGCCTGCTTCATCGCCACCCACGACATGCTTTCCGTCAGGCATAAAGGCGACTGAACATATCTTCCTTTCGTTCGCAATTTCAACCGTTTTCGATGTGCTGTAATCTGGCAATGCTGTCAATACGGTTTAACGCTGTGTTACAGCTGGTGCGTACCCATCGCTGTCGTCGACACGAGTGCACGCGGACTTCTTGTTCTTGGGCTGAGGGAAAACTGGCGTCGGCGCCTACTCCCAGTGTGGCACATTTCCTGTTACTTATCAGCGTGGATCAGTTCACACGGGCCTCTACTAGTATCAGTGCCTAGGATTGCGCCTGCAGATGGAGATGGAATTCTTTTGTATGGAACCACAAGGTGCCCAACCCCAGTTATGGATGATCAACTCTCCGTTTAAGTCAGGGAAGATATCAAAACGCGGATACTAAATACAAAAGCGGGATAAGACACAAACCGAAAGCAAGATACGATGAGACGCAATTCAATGAAGATCAGTCGCACCTAAGTCGAGGCGGACACCATATCCCCATCATACCACTTCCAAAACCCGTGCCCGGATGTCCTTTGGGACTTTCCGTCCAAAGCCAGGGACTACGATCTCGTGCTCGGCAGCAACACGCTTGTAAGTCCCGTCCGGCCGCTTCAGGAGCAACAATGCGTTGAAGGGTTGTCCGAGGCGGACGATCAACTGCAGTGCTCGCGTGTACGTGTCCGATGGCGCTGAAGGCGCTTCCTCCACGGACGAATCGTGCACGATCTCCGGATCGATGTTGACATCACTTGTTGAGCCTGAGCCCGCATTTGTGCTGATATCCACATCCAATTCCCACTCATCCTCTGAAGTGATCACCTCCCATGGGTCGCAGAGTTGACGGATCCAAGGGTGCACGAAAACGAGTCGCTGAGGCGTGTCCAACGGAAGATTGTCGTCTGTGATGAACTCCACGTCACCGAGCCAAGTTACCTTGGCGCGGTAAGTGTTCGCTTCCGAGTCATTCTTGCTCAGACTCTGGACACGGAATGGGAGACAAGGAAGATGGAGATGGCGGTTCGCGAAGCGTACGGGCTGCATGCGGGTAATCCAGTCGTGAATTAACAATGCATCAATTTGTGGGAGCGACGTCCGTAGTTCCGTTGTGATTGATTCCATCTCACTCCCTTCGAGTGTGGGAGGAGTAAACGATACTTGGGTGTACACAGTAGGGGAGGCGGGAAGGCAGCTGTTATACGCAGACGATCGGCCTGTCCAGGAAAGAAGAGCCACGTTACCGGAACGTGTCACAATCTCTTCTAGGATACGACAGTGGGCAGCTTCCCTTTTGTTCTCAGCCAATGAGTTGACAATCTCGACAAGAGTCTCCCCGAGTTCCTTTATGCGTCCGGAAGTATACAAAGTCCCGCATAGACGTGTCCAAGCTGTGGCCTCGATTCCGTGGAAGCTCCAACCAAATATCTGTCCAAGAGTCGGTCCATTCAAATATCGCTCAACGCTGAAAATGGTGGCTTACAAGTGAGGCCGTCGTGAGCTGGGAAGTTTCATCGGAAACGGATATGCTATGCGCATCTTGCAACGATCGTATCGCACCTTCGTAGTCGCCTTTCTTCAGGTACATATTTCCTAGGACCTGCGGCCGACATCAATATTGACGTCTACGGTTGCATATAGTTTAGTACACATGCCTGAATGCAGGAGTATCTCATCCTTTCATCTACATCAGTGAGCAAGCCACTGATGCGGAATATCGCGTCCTCATGGTCGCCACTCCCAAATACGACGATAGACTGGTGGAAAGAGCTCAACCACACAGAAAATTTTTGATATCTGAAGAACGCACTTTGATAACCAAGAGAAATTTGACATCATTTGAATCGCAAACATAAAACGCGAAGTCAAACTCCGACAGTGCGAGGTTTTTTTCACCGATGCCAACCAATGCGAGAGCCTTGGCGATGTGACCTATGGGTGAAGGTTTGATCTGGAGGGACTTTTCATGCATGCAAATGAATACGAGCGCGTCGTAGCGTTAGACAAGGAAGTGAGATGTTACCATGTTCGCATCCTCAAGCGCTGTGTTCCATCGTTTCAAGCGTGCTCGTATCAGCGAGCGGTTGGCAAGTGCTTGGTGGTTAGAGTTGGATTTCTCGATCTCTTCCGATAGAAGTGCTTCAGTACTGTTGATATCACCCTGCTTCCATGACTTTATTGCGGCAATGCTCACATCCAGGAGCAGAGGTCGAGATGCGATTGGCGATACCTAATGTAAGTAGCGCGAACCGAATGATGGCAGATCAAAAGAAGGAATTGTTAGAGCGCCTTCAACATGCATGAACGACTCAGAAAGCTTACATAGAGACTAGGAAGGATTTCACTAAGATTATGAATGGATATTTTGTTGCCATTTCCGCACGCCAGATACCTCCCGTCAGGTGAGAGCGCAATGCACTGAATTTTTGCGTGACCACCAAGGATGCGACCAATCCGCTTGTGCGAAACAACGTCCCAAAATGAGACCGAAGTTCCTGCAGAACAAGCGATAAACTTCCCGTTGGTTACAGCGCATGCTTGTGACTCCGTGTTATGTATTGACCACTCCGAACACACAGACGTAGATGCATCAATGCAGATGATCAGCCCAGGCGAAACAGCAAAGACTTGATGGCCATCCAGAGACCAGGTTAAAGGGGTGGTTGGGTAAGCCTGGACACGAACTGGTACATCGAGGAGCTTGTCCCCGGTGCGAGAATTATAGATGCGGACAGAGGCACAAGAATAGGTAGCAGTGGCGATTCGGTCGCCCGAAGGAGAGAATTTGGCACCAATGACGGTAGAGTCGTGCTTGAGGGGGGGAATGAGTTGAGCACCGGTGGTGATGCTGAAAATTCGAGCTGACTTGTCGCCTGATCCAGCGACGATCCGGGTCGAGTCGCTGGTGATGTCCACGGCCCATACCCAATACTGACACTCTGTAATCTCCAAGGCCTTTTGCTGAGTACTGGCATTCCAGATGATCACCTTGCCCCCCCAATCTCCGGTTACTATCCATCTTGCATCATTCGAGACAGCAATAGTCGTGACTTGGCCATTCGCAGTCATCGTTGTTCCGATTTGCTGAGCATGTTCACTAATCCTCCATTGGCGAATTCCCCCACATTCATCACTGCCCACAATATGCTTTCCATCTGTCGTGAAGGCGACTGAGCATATTTTATTCTGATTCGTGATTTCAGTCCGTTTGGGCGCACCCGGGCCGGGATCTTGGAGTGATGTCAACATGGAAGTTACTAGTACAATCTCTCTTACAGCTTGTACGTACCCATCGTTGTCGTTGACATAGGCCTACAACAGCTCTACCGTCCAAGTTCTAAGGACTCAGGACAGCTGACGTGTGCGCGTTTCCTGCTATCAACGTGTATCAGCTCACACGGGAGCAGAAGCGGATGGTCACCTCGAGTCCGGGTAAGTAGCTGAGAAAATATACGAGTTTGTTTCTTGTTCATTACCTTTTTAGCGAATATACAAACATATACAAATACTCATCTCTTCCAAACCTCCCTCTGTCAAGGGAATTGTGGACTCTACTTGACGTTACAATGATTTGTACTCATTTCACCAGTGAAGATGGTTACGTCTGGAACTCAAAGCTGAAGCGCAAGATTCATCTACACTACACTCTTAAGTCTACGTTATGAATCCCGCTCAGGCAGGAGATTCAAATAACAATATCCCAAGTCATCGTTGACCAAGCTTGCAACATGACATCGTAGCTGTCTATGTGTTTTTTCTTTCTCCATATACCACAGAATTTTTTGATCCCAATTAGGTGTCGTCTTCTGTGGTTGTTTGGACCCACCTGGTCCATGCTCCGATTCCACATTGTGTCTGTGGAGACATCCACAATCTACCCTTTCGCCATGCACAATAGTCCACGGTGAGAATGTCTGCTTTGTTCTTTAAATGACCAACATGCTCTCACTGTCTACAGCAGACTTTCAAACACAACAAAGCGGGTGGTTGCAGGTAGACATAAATAGGCCCGAGCCTCGACAATTGAATATTTTCCCTACACACACTTTACCCTTTGAACCTTGCACCTCAACTTCCTCACCTATGTATCGCCAAATACATAACCACATCGTCGCTCCCTCGCTTAACCCCTTCGTCCCAGATCAAACGCGCGGTAATCTCTGTCACTGTGGCAATGAAACCGTGGAGTCCCACGAGTTCTGGTTCTGCTCCCCCCAGTGCGCTCGTCAAGACGCACTTCGTGCACTCGACGACCCACAGTGTCATTACCGGGATGCCGTGCGCAAAGCCCAGGCCAAAGCAGGTGTTCCTGATTTTTACCCGCGTCGCATGATGTCAGCAGAACAACTTCGCCCATACCCCGTCGCGCAAGGTCCTTCTCCGAGTCTCCCTGTTCGCCTTATGCGTAGAGAAGGAGAGAACAGGGCAGTTGGAGGCTTCCCCACACTGTCCCAGGTTACTGGACTCGTTCTCTCCAAGAAAACCGTTGAGGGACAGGTGCTTGAAGCGGAAACGCATGCTCGCCCTCGCTGGCAGGGAATCCAGAACACGTCGAGACGCGCTCACCTAGTCCCAGCCGACCAACCCTTTGAGCAAATCTCGCTCGACGCCATTCCCCTACCCGATGCCGCTTCGCGTCAGACTCTCAGGCGTGTGCCTCAGTCATCCGATGGGCTCAGGAATAATATCAGACGATCTGTCGTCGCGTTCTTGAATGGCGCAAAGGCCCGTCAGAGGAGTAAGCAGGGCGACCAACAGGTAATCTTTGGACATACTGTGAAGGAACCCACTCCACCGGTGGAAGTTGACCCACGTTCCCCTTTGCTTCGTCCCATCGGGCTTCCCTCAACGACCCATGCGCGTAGAACTAAAGCACTCCGTCGTTCTGCGTCATTCGCTGGCTGGGATGCGCATCCTTCAGGAGAAGACACGCTGATGCAAATCATTGAGGAAATGAAGGAAGAGATGGCTGAGAGCTTCGAGCCTAGGTCTTTATTCTTGCAAGAAGAACCAGAAGATTGAAGTAAACCTGACGACTCGCTAATGATGGTTCGTTTTCTATACACTTCACTTGTTTCTCTTACCTGTATGCTCTCCAAATACCTCATCGATACCTTATCATCTATGTCTCCGGTATGCACCTATGTCTATGTAATTTATGCCGCCATAAACTCTCTTGTATAACCAATTATTAGGACGTTCACTTAACTTTCGCGCAGTCAGTATGCATGAGTGTCCCAGAAAGTCTGGGGATTGAACGGGTTCGAGGGGCGTTCTCGAGTGTCCCGAAAAGGTAACTCCCTAAGAACGACATAATCGGCTCCTGATATAAGACCGCCACTCTCGAGACTCGGTTCCACGTTGTTTTCTTCCTTTCTTCCACCATCATCTCACTATCACCGTAATCATGTCCACTGGCACAAACGATGCTGTCTTGGTCCAAATTCTTGCGCAGCTCAATGCGTTGCAGGTATCTCAGCAGACATTACAGGCAAAGGTAAGCCCATGCTTCCGATGTCACCATGTAATCCCGGTTTCTCACTGCACCGTACGCTTTGCATTGCAGCTCGACGCATTGACCACGCCAACATCACCAACATCGCCTCGAAGGGATGGTATTCCTATTCCCGGACGCCAGGACACCATCGGCTCGCCCTCGTCTGCGAACCTCCTCTTGTCGCCATCTACCTCGTTGAGCAGGGCTCACCTTCTAATTGTTTTGATAAATTGTAAATTATAAATATTAATTAAAAACCCCATAACACTAAATATTCAAAAAATATAATACACTTTTTGCTCATGGTAAAT
>JBBPQY010000059.1:0-10578 GCA_038092735.1 Chalciporus rubritubifer
CCTCCCAGTCGACGGCCGATGAGCCTCCCTACTCGGATCGCAGTTCCGTTCCGTATCTTGTTTTGCCAAGCAGGCAAAAACATACCCCACCTGTCCGCTTGGTCCGAGGGGCAACTCGGAGCTCGAAACTAGGGTTTGCGTAAGACTCTTCTCCCGCTGACCATTCGACATCACGTACCTCCACGGGTTGAACCGGATAAATGTTTTTCCTGCGGCTGGGGGAGGGGAATAGCTCGAGAGGATTGGAGTTGCTCCACACACCTCACCGCCATCCCCGGAAACGAACAACGCGAGTGATCAAATTGTATCATCTTCGACACACACAGCCCGATGATGGTGTACGGAAGGATAAATGAAATTGTCTCGTGCCTATCAAGTAGCTGGCGCGCTCATAGGTTTCAATGATCAAAAGGTCTCCGCCCCCGGTCTTGATAGATCACCATTAAAACTGCGCGTTGTGTGAGGTCATGTCTGGAACGTCAGGTTCTTGGAAGGAGAGCGATGCGAGCGTTACCATTGTGCGGGTTGCGATGAAAAGGGAGGCGCTTACGGAGGGTACGGATTTTAGATGCCCACAGCCCTCTTGATTGAGCGCCCTCTCTCGGAGAGACGACTTGACAGGTGGACTGTGTCTCGTTCGCTGTGCGGTGATCGTGGAGGTACACGGGGGCTGGATAGACGGAATCCCGTCTTAGTCCTAGATTCGAGATTGAAAAAAAAATACAATCGACCTATTTCGACTTTCAGCGCTTTTCACGCCGGGGCGGATTTGCCGGGGACGGCGCATTAGGGAGAATATTCTCAGACCCCCCGAGGAAGTCAGCGCTGACTCGTTTGCATGTATTCAGTAGTCGTGAACGGGACCCCTGCCAAAAGTTCCCTTTACGGAGGCAATATCGCCCATCAAACCAAAAATAACCGAGGAATGTATGGATAGGGGACTTAAGCCTGACCAATATATCGGCCGAGATATGCAAGGCATGACACCGGGAATGATACGAGAGGAGTCCAAAAAAGGGCACGCTAGAATGGATTGAGTCGAGACTTTTTGGGTAGCGAAGGGAAAATGACCAAGTTGAGTGAGAAGTGGATATTTTCGTCTTTGAGACATTTCCGTCAAGTCCTACGCAGTCCACGTACTGACGACGTGTATCGATGACAACGGAAGGCGTCAGAAACTGGGCACGGACTGCGGCAGAGCAACTTACGCAGCATAGGACAGAGACAGCCATATGTCATAGTGCATAGATACGCCGCCCCCCGAGGCTGCGCACTTCTTGCGCACTTGGCCATAGTTCAGGTGCCTCGGCGCCTGCCAGCCCCATGAATTTTACGTTAGTGATGGGAATCACAACGGCCTGTTTCCACCCCCGAAGTAGGCAATCCAGCTCAGATGCCCGAAGCGGAGTCCGGGGTCATGGCAGTGATTTTCGCGATTTGTGCCGCCCAAGACAATCCTGATGTCGGTCAGCGACCTGGGAGCGATATGGTCGATTCGCTGATTAGATGATGCGAGTTGCATCACCATGGTACAATATGATTCCTTGAAGAACACAATTCAAAAGACTCATTGTTAATCTGTCAATTCGACGTACCATGTGCTAATGCATGACGAACTGACGGAAAGGGACGTCTTTGTGCTACCCACTGGCAGTCGACCATAAGGAGATCTGATGCAAGTGAATTGTCATGCACGATCTGCTGATTTGAGCGCCACTGGAAGAATAGTAAGGAGACATCGTCCATGGAGCTCGACGCTCCGAAAAAATCTCCAGAGAACGGCTTCCTCACAACCAAGAGGATGAACTGACTGGTCCAAGACTGGAATGGTTGTCTTTAGCGAGTGTAATCCTTGCCAGTCGGCAACTCTGAGGGGTTTTACCAGGTGCTGGAGGCAAAGAGAGAGGCGGTAGCACTTGCAACGCTGCTCTCAAGAACTTCACTCGCTTACGCCAGGACCAGGAACGCCTACACTGCCACAATCGATGTTGTTCGAATGCTGGTCTAAGATCTTGGCCTAAACGGCACTAGAACGGCTCAATCTCAGCGCAACGACAATGATCTATCCCAGAATAACTGTTCTCCAAGGATTTTCTTCTTCTTCATTGCTGTGGATGTGCGATGTCTTTGAAAGGGGGTACCAGGCGGAGTTTGTTGGCATTGCTCGGGGATGCTACGGTGCCGCAACACGTCAAGAAATCCATATTCGGTGCCGTGAAATAATTTTGCAAGTCCTCCAGACACCCTGAACGAAAGAGTATGTTGCGAGGTTGCTGTGCATCGAACTGAGCTGTCAGTGGGATCCGCTCTTCCTTACCCTCGAATAGGAAGATTTTTCGTGGGCGAGCGCTCAAAAGGCTATACGAGTCAGATGGACTACGCAAGAACCGTGTCCAAGTCATTTCACAACATCCTTGGCTCAGGGTCCGCGGCGATGCCTTGAATTAACGGAGGCTGCGCCCCCGACGAGAGAGCTGATATATAACAAGTACTCGACCGACGCTCAACCTCAGCGCAATCATATCTTCCCTCATAACTACCACCGTCGATTCACACACCTCTCACAAATCACACACTCCGCTACTTTTTAAAGTTGCATCTCATCCATAAAGTTATCGTCGTCGTCACACATATCCTCAAAGCAGCATTTAAGATGCCTGGAAAGCACGTCCGCTTCAACGACGACAACATATTCTACTCTCCCAGATCGACGCCTTCGCCGACGCTCACAGAGTCGTCGCTGCCTTCGTCGTCGGGTCCTCTGACCCCTCCTCAGAACAACTACATCTCGCTTCCTCTCCCTGAGGGCCCCGTTGCCATCCACCCCATGCTCGCTTTCCATCCATATGTCCCCCCCATCGTTTATTCCGTGTCACTTCCCCCGCATACACTCGCTCCAAACGCTCAGGCTTCTCCTCTAAGCCTGCCCGCCAGAGTTCTTGAAGAGGCAGCTACTCAGCCAGGCATGCGGACCATGACCCTCATCATCGACCAATTCCCATGGCGGCTGACGCTCCCTCCCGCCAAACACTCGGTCTCTGTCCGCGACCTTCTTGAGGCGTTGTACTGCTTCCTCCGTCACTCAGTTCTCCCATCGGAATACAACGCATTGCCCACCCAGGCATTGAGGGACGAAGTATCCGTCGCCTTCCATCACAGATGTGGCCGTGCACCCTCGAAAGAGGAAGCCGACGAACAATACCAGAAGGGGGTAAAGCGGGTGGACTTCCTGCGGGGCCGAACGAGATTCATGGGGCTATCGAGCACCAAACTTGGCCCTGACGTCTGGGTCCTCAATCTCGCATAACATCAGAACCTCACCACTGCCTCATCCCCAATGAGGGGTTATCCTTATACTGTAATTTCTGCTCTCACTCTCCTTATGACACCGGACATTGACGAAACCGACATAAAAGTGAATTTGGACATTGGCATGTAGCATATCCCCCGCATCCCTTTCTTATTCCTATCATTATCCGTTCTATCTCACTTCCTTGACTTCATCACACATTCTATCTGCCTCCCTTTTCCGACTTCGCCTTCTTTCTTGCCCTTTGCTAGGTCTTGTGTACAACTCCGTTATTTTTCCTTTTCGTCTTTGGATGGAATTCTCGAGATCTCGACTTTAGTAGGATTTGTAATAGATAGACAGTAGAAGTACCAGAACAGAAATGTAGAACTATGTACGCAGCCGTGTGTGATGTGTGGTGTCAGTTGCGTAGACGATCGGGCCAACCCTGTTGACCTGTGCCGAGGCCGCCCTGTGACATCGTTACACCCCCCAGATCATCGATCTTCATGGACAAAGTTCAAATTTTCATCAGCGGCTCTCCGCATAGCGATGTCCCCATGGGACGATGAAAAATTTTCGGCTCATTATCTTATCGTACAGCCACATGACGACATGATTGGTTCCGTTTATCTCCGTGGAACGTGTTGCCATTCGATCCTGTCGCTTCCCCTATCCCATCTATGGTTGACCCCTACGTCATAGCCCTAATGGTGGCAGACAGGGTTCGAGCACGCTCGTTGAACTTAGTCTTCACATTCAAACATGGCTGCAGACGACAAAGAACAACCAAAGATTGGGGAAAGGGTCAAGTGAGCATATTCCCGGTTCAACGACTTGTCCTTCCACATCTGAACGGGCGCTCGTTGCACAGGGGTGCATATCATCTCGTTCATGGTATGTCGGCCAGTGCCACTTTCTGCAAAGACCCACCACAATTACACGATAATTGTCAGGAATGGGTGAAAACATACGAGGGTCGATGATGGGAGCAGCGGACTCTATCCCGGGCTCCGAAGCTGCCAAGACAAAGGACGAGGAAATCACTGCGAAAGGTAGGGCTGAGATTGAAAGGGGCATGGCGCAAATAAAGGGCGTCCCCGTGCCAACTAGCACCAGCGAGGAAACAAAGGCTGGAGGACAACAGGACACGCAGGCTCGGGTAGAGAAGCCTGGTCAAGGATCTGCTCAGGCTCCCACTCAGGCTCCCACTCAAGAACCCACTCAGGCTCCCACTCAGGCACCCACTCAAGAACCCACTCAAGAACCCACTCAGGCTCCCACTCAGGCTCCCACTCAGGCTCCCACTCAGGCTCCCACTCAGGCTCCCACTCAGGCTCCCACTCAAGAACCCACTCAAGAACACGTTAGTACCGAAGGTCTCCAGGGCCAGCGTACTGAACCCGAAACAACTCGGCAAGAAACCAGTGGGGGTCCTGGCACTGGCACAGGAGCCGGGCAACCAACAGTTAGCCAGGAGAAGCAAGATGGTCAGTATTATCATCACCTCCCACACTTCCCGTATATGTGACTTGACTACGTCTCCAGATTCGGAAACTAAAGACCCCCAGTCTGGAAAACAACGTCTTATAGGGGTGGGTGCTGACGCTGTCCAAGGGCCTGGAAGCAGCGTGTGAGTAGGTTGGTCACAGAAGTGAGCGAAGGTTTTCGTTTCTCCTTACTCTGAATCGACTCGGAACGTATGGTTGATTGATGGCAAAGTGCTAGTACTGAGTTAGTCCCAGTTTTCTGCGGTGATTTAATTATTCTGTATGCGACTCGAGGGTTGTTGAGCGTGCGTCCAATATGCACAAAAATATTGCATGGATTCCATCTCCGGAAACTAGGGCTAAAGGTTATACAGTCAAATCTCTCCATACCCTCGGGAGACTTCCGGCACATGAACCACTGAAAATTTCACTTAGAGATAATGGGAAGTGTTGTAGCATGACCTCTCAGTAACATATAAGACATATCGGTCACCATGGAGGTATGAATGGGTATGGGTTATGAGAGGTTTGACTGTAGTCCTCATGACGATATGGTTCGCAGGTTCGAAGTGTTCAAATACAATAGACATATATATGGTTGACGCAACTCTGATGGATTGTTCACGCTTGTCAAGTCGTAGAAGCGTGACGGCCTCCTGTGCAGAAAGTCTAGATCTGATCGACCTGCGCATTGCCCCGTGTGTTCTTGTAAATTATAATGCTGAGAGGCAACCTATACTACTAGTACCTCCCACGACCATGGTCACGGTACGTCGTGTTATTCCTGGAATTTTTGGGTACGTGCTGTTCGCGACATAGCCTCGTTCCTGGGGAACATAATTAGCACAAAGCATTCTAAAGCAGTTTGCCTAGTAGTGTATAATTTTGGCATTCTCTCGGTACATCGCTACCGCTTCTTGCTTTGACCGCACTCAGGCTCCTGTGGGTCCATGTAATCGCTAGTGGGTGCTTGTATTCTCACTGCTGTGGTTGTGCCACTGGCCTTTCGACGACGACGGGCCCAGGAATGGTTCTGCCTGGTTCTGCCTTGTCTCCAGAATCCGTATAAATGCGGACCAACTTCGCGACTGTTCGGTCAACATTTACACTTCATCCCCAGAGTGCTTAGCATATATCGTCCTTCCAAGTTCGAGGATCTACGATGGCATGCAGGGATAACCGCAGTCGGTTCTGGCGCAATCTTGCAATGTCCATTGCCCATAGAGACATAGATCCGCGAGCGATCCGCGACGCGCTCGACGATATGGCACGATACCCACCTCCTCACGCACCTGACATAGACGACAGTGATGATGATCATGCTATTCAACTGGAAGACGACCACGACGATATGGCACACAGACGAGATTGCCGTGCCCTTCAAAACATCTCGCTTAATTTGCTTGAGAAACCCGTATACCCGGGCACTCCTCGTAGGCAGGCCGCGCCTAGACGTAATGCTCAGCGTGGCACGTTTGCTGTTGATGGTACGTTAGTCGCTGAATGTTTCGTAGCATATAGCTGACTTTGTGCCCCAAGCTACGTCCGTTCCCCCTGCTCAACCAGTCCCAACTCGACCAACTCGACCTATCCCACCTATCCCACCAATCCCACCAATCCCAATCCCACCAATCCCATCAATCCCACCAGTCGTTCCATCGTGTCCGTCGGAGTTTTCGGATGGTCCCTTCGTTCCTACTTCTACTATTGAGAACGATTCGGATGGGGCTTGTACTCCCTCCGTTCATGCTACTCCTTCGGGTGGCCATCGCGGTCCTCGCTGTCCTCGCTGTCCTCGTGATCCTTGTGGCACTCGCGGCCCCCTCTCTCCTCCAGGTCCCGCAGATCCCGTCTACCCCTTACCTGACAAACAGCAATGCCCGCCGCAACAACTCTATTGCATTTATGATCATCCCAATGGTCCGCGGGTGCTCTTTTTCTATCGTGACCCTCCGCCTCAGCCTCAGCTTAGCCAAACTCCCAAATCCACTTTCCCCACCAAGCCCACGCCAGTGATTCCCGTCACAGGGAGAAATGCTGTACCTGGGGTGATGCCTCAGTGGGCCCCTGGTATATGGCCTCCGATCGATTGGCCCTGCAAGGTCCCACTATCCGTTTCAAATCACCTGCTTCCCAACGCGGTGAATCGGAACCTGCCGACAATCACATGGGATATCTGCAAACACCCTTCGACGGCAAGAAGATACACGCCAAATCACGTCTCCGTCGAACTGAAGTCCATCCTGGGCGAATCGATCACACATCCAGAACTTCGGAATATCCCTGTGTTTTGCCAATCCACTCATAGTCTATGGGGATACATTAACCTCGACCAACATGGCAGGATTACAATCGGAGATTTGCTCAATGCGATCTACGAATACTTCCAGGCCCCCATTACGCTCGCCGAGTTAAACCACATCAAAAGCTTGGATTCAGACAGCTACAATCGGCTACGCGATGCTTTCGAGGATCGCGTTCGGAACAGCTCCTCTCTCCCGGGCTGGGAGCGGCGGCAAGGCTTCCGTCGGTGTGACCTTCTGGGCAAGGCCAGGCATTGGTGGGGTCTCCATGTCATCACTAGGGATGGACACCAATGTCTGAACCTGGCGCTCATGGCCAAACCCTGATACCTACATATTTTATTCTTTTTCATGAATGCTCGCCGTATATTAGTATTCCTCGGACTTTTCGGGACATGGCTCGTAATTCGTACTAGTGATTTCTGATTACACAGTATAAATATCACTCTCGCATCCATTGTAGCTTTAGCCCTTTTCCTTGCAACTCTTACGATTTCCTACCTTACGATGACTGGGTCGAATAATAGCAATTTTCTTGCACTATCTAATCCGGTCATTTGGTGGGTGCAAGTTCTCGTGGATTGGATTTGCTGTGCGAACTGCCTTTACTGCAATCGTTTGTTAACATCAACAGGACCACCACCATACATTCAAGAAGGTAGAACAGCTCGATCAACGTCCGAACGCGTCCCCCATCGTGATGAATATACGCAGGGCAGAGGTATGTCACGACTACTTTCACTCCATCAGTGCGACGCCACATGATTCACGTACATGAACACTTCACTCTCGATCACCCTGGACACGGTCTCGCAACATATCCACTGGCAATAGATTAAAGATATCATCGAAATTCGTTCATGCAATGTGCATAACATGCCTGAGAACTACTTGATGACACTATGTGCGCTTCTCCATCGCCACAATACCTTGCCGCTCTCTCCAGCTGACGACCAGAGTCTACTAGGGTTGAATTTTATGCTAATCTTCCCAGATCTTTCCTTTCTCGCAGAAAACGAGAACGGCAAGGTGGTGGGGTACATTTTTTGTGCGCTGTACGTCCTTTTCCTCGTCTCGAAAACTCGACTGAAACTGGGATTCGTGCGGTGGACGTAGAGAGCCAGAGGAAAGGCCACGACGTTTCTGGGTCGGCCAAATCTATTCGTTGTCCGTCCTTAGACCTTACAGACGACTGGGCCTCGCTGAAAAGTTGATGAATCTCGCAAGTCCGTATTCGTCGCCCATTTTGCCCCCTCCTTATTACACACCTATACTAACGCCACAATTCTAGAACGGGCCATGGAGCGGGCTAGCGAGCATGTCGAGTACATTCAATTGAATGTTCGAGCGTCGAACAGGGCCGCAATCTCATTGTACAGAGATAAACTTGGATACAAGTTCCATCATCTCGATAAGGGATATTGTGACTCGATCTGCGCATATGCTCGTTCCACATATCTAATTTTCCATTCACAGACCACGACGGCGAGGATGGACTGGTCATGAGACTTCCGCTCCACTCGAAAGAATCGGTGGGAGGACGGCCAGATTTTGCACATATATTGATCGACAATGTGCGGCACTTTGTGCACGACAAGCATCGCTGGTTCCTTTGGGCAACCACTGGCGGAGCTCGAAGACACTCACTCGGATGATCATCTCCGCTCTTATGCCCGTCTCTTAGGCATTCCAAACGTAACCCTAACTCGCCCTTTGACTACGGGAACTGTATGGCTTTCTGTGTATTACTAGCTGTGACGTGTAAATGTAAGCATTGGAATTGGGACTTGAAACCTCCAGCCAGACCATGACATCATCAGGATCTACCGCTTCTTTTATCGCCTGTAATCTCGGTACGTTGGCGCCATACGTTTTGGCCAGTGGAGTATCGAAGACAGTATATTTGGATACATTGCGACATCTGAGATACCACTTTGACCAACTTTTAATAGCTGTAGTAAGCAACGTATTGGCGCTGGCTCGGGAGCATTCCATATGAGTTCGTCGGAAGTCTGCGAAAGCCATGCGTATAGAGATTGAATGGCAGCAAACGCTGGGGGGTACGAGACGAAGGGTAAGCAGAAGGGCTTGTGCTATGATCAAAGATCGATGGCAGGAAATGTTCCACTGGCATGGTTGAGATGACATTGTGAACGAATCGATTGCTCTAAAGCCGCTGTCGACTCTTGTGAACTTGCGACGGAAATCAGCGGGCGATGCTTAAAGGAATTGATCCGAACCTTCGTCATATAGGTCTCCATGCGAGAGATACGTGACCACTCTTTCGACCGAAAGAAATAAAGCTAGTCAGAACCGAGGATGCTCATTGCATACCACTCTCACGTTTAAAGCACCTTTGGGTTCGCTGGTCACTGTCGTCACTGGAATGGGTGCCGTACTCTCACGAGAGGAGAGGTAGTAAGAGGTTTCGCAATAACGCACAGTGAATGCTCGGTGTGTAAACAATGAGACTTAGCAAATGGGGAACTATGGACCCAAGCTCATTGTGGGACCACAAGCCGTGCAAAGAAGCACTCCAGTTTTTCGTTCCAAATGCATATGATATGGTTGACAGTGATCATACCAAGACCAAGTTAGACAACGGTGACTCGGATGTGTTTCGGAGCGCCGCGCCGTGAGTTCTACTTTAGGATACCAACGCGAGACTCTGGGAAAAATAGCATCAACTCGAACGCTCATGATGAACTCGTACTTACCAATAGGCAAGTCCGGTCGCAGCGAAGCCTTGGGTTCAAGTTGGCCCGTTCGAAGTGTTTGGTTATCACCATCGGTGCCAGTGATTTTGTGCCACGGCACCGAGAACTGACAGATGCTGACATCCATCCCGGGCTGTTCCTACTCAACGTTAACACCACGTATTGCCACAGGCACACTGCCACGCTGTGGCACTCCTCACAGTTTACCATAGTAACTTACCTCGGCGGGCGCTTCTTGCTATCACCCACCGAAAGTAGATCGCTTGGGGCTTCATCTGTTCCGCCCTCTGTGGCTGTGGAGGTAAGTGAGCGGCTGTGTGTCGATGCCTCGCAGGCTGTGACTGACGCCATTTCTCCGCAGATATAACAGTCTCGATCGTCGAATCCCTCTCAATCAGTAGTTCCCCACACACGATCAACGACGATGTCTGGTCCATACGTCTACACTCCCTTAGCATTTGAACCTACCCCGTATCTTGGGTATGGCGCGTATACACAGCGCTCCCCTTTCATCCCACCTGCTGCTCTCTTCCCTTCATCCCCGTATACCCCACCGTCTCCGTACATGAGACCTAACACACCCCAGGGTGTACACTTCGACGATTCATACTGGCACCCCACTCGTACCCGAAGGCCGTCATGGCATGCCGGGATGCCTCCTAGCCCCTTCCTCTCGACTCCGACAACACCGGGGCACCACCGCAGGCGGTCCTTTGGTGAAGGCCACGGGCTCTGGCAGCCAGCCTCACCATGGGCTGCCACATCCTCCCAGTTCCAGG
>JBBPQY010000060.1:0-10534 GCA_038092735.1 Chalciporus rubritubifer
TGGATTGGCATTGAGAATGGAGCAGATGAATGAGAGGTCTTGAGGGGAATCCACGGCGCTGCTTACTTCCATTCCTGCGAGCGCCAATGGCGATGGTGGAGGGCTTCGTGACTTGGAACGTCTTGCGTCGTCGTGTAGAAATGGAATAGGTGAAAACATAGGGGTAGCTGGTGCGGATTGTGTCGACGATCCGGGTGGGAACATACCCATCGAGAATCCATTTTGAGGTTGTTCTACGGGAAACGCGTCCCACGTCGACGTAACAAGTAATGACCTCTCCACTGCACGAAGATATTTGCCGATGAACTTGTAGTGTTGTTTCGGAAATATACAGAATTCGCATACGCGTTGTATTGTGAACGGCGGATTACTGAATGACTCCGTGTTAGTAAGGAATCAGAACAACGTTGCTCCACACACTCTTCAAATTCATGCAGTTGACGAAAGATTCTGTTCTTCATATCTTTCGCTTCCTCTTGGTTCAAACGAACCTTCGGTGTTTCGTGAGGGTTCAACTCGTTTGGCTTTCGAGGAGGAAATGGTGGTAGACGCAAGTTCCCTGAGTTATCTGGCACACCCGTGGCAGGTTTTGAAGGCTCCTCGGGTTGAGTGTCGGCAAGGAATAGTTCAATGTTCTAGCGAGCGCACGAGCTGAATATCCGAGGTTTAAGGATCTGTGATAAATGCCACACCTGGGTGATCTTGTACTTGATTATTTCTCGGAGTGATGACCATTCGGCGCTGCCTCACGGTCAGAATGGGTTACCACCACATTCTGGGATACCCACCTTGGCTCCAAAGTGTCGGTGGAAGCAATATGCTCGAGGACCGACTGATGCTCTGATCCGCGGCTATTGAGTTATACGCCACTGTCGAGCGATGCACTTTACCTGGACGCCATTCAAAATCTTTGGACAGGTCGTAGGCGCTTTCAGCTGCAGACGTCGTCATGTTAGATTCTCTCCGGTAGTTTGGCAGTGTGCGCAGTAAGTGTTGTCTTGGTATTGTCTGTTGACCATGCGTCAACCTGAAGTAATCCGTAGCGGTGGTTTATGATAGGCAATGCCAATAGCAACGTTTTTTCCGGCCAACAGCCAGGAGTAACTGCGCTTGCACTCATCTACACCGCTTCAATTGTTCATCAGCGAAAACCCTCGACAGCCTCGCTATTGCACCCAGACGCTATACATAGTAGCGGAGCAACATAGCGCAGCAGCATGCCTGGCGGAAGGCTGTGAGAATACCGGCAGAATTATTATCAAGTTCCACGACCTAAACATGTCTTATCCCGAGGGTGTTCCCCGTAGAGAACGAGGTGACCTCCCTCCTTCTTATACGTTCTTTAACACGAACCGACTTGACTAGAGGAGCACATAATGATGTTGCCTTTGGGAAAATTCATGGGGAACACCCAATCGCCCAGCAATATCAAGAAAAAGACAACTGACAAGAAGCGGCGCCTCAAGCTCCTCAAGTCCTACGCTCCAGACTGGTGAGTGAGGTCGCCGGGTTCGGCCGTTCCGTTCTCTGATGAAGTTCATCGTCCTTCAGGACTATCACGATACTTTTGGCGTAAGTGCCCCCAGTGTTCATACACAACAGGCTGACCTGACGTTGGCATCGACTTCAGTATCTTGTTCTTTGCTATGGACCCTATTCATGGATTCAGAAGAGAATTTTCTGTAAATGATGAAACGTAAGCTAGTACGAGTGGCGGCCCATATCCTTACTGACCTTTCTCCCTAAGGATCCGTTTCCCGTAAGTATCGCCGTGATCGCCGTTCGTTTTGATACTGATTTTTATCAGCTATGCCGTCCTCGAGCGGGTGCCGGTGAGCGCTGTCCCCAGGCCAATGCTGCGTTTTCTCACATCCATTGGTATGGGTAGAATGTTGCTTTGTACTTTATCGCGATTGTGGCTCCTCTGGTCATTCAGTTGGCCGTCAACTTAATGACTGCGCGGTCTTTCTGGGATTATCACAACAGTGCACTCGGATGTTTGTCATCGCACGTTGTTTCCACTGTCAGCTGCTGACTCCACGTTTACAGTGATTCTTGGTCTGGCCATCACTGGCGCTTTTACCCAATTCACTAAAATCACTGTTGGTCGTCCTCGTCCGGGTTTGTCTTTATCATCTTGCGTCAAGTACCAAACATTGAGAGATGCATACGATTATCAGATCTCCTCTCTCGTTGCATGCCTATCCCTGGCTCTCAAGATCCAACCTACGGGCTGTCGAGTGAGCACATTTGCACTCAGACCAACCAGGCAATTATGCTTGATGGATGGCGTAGCTTCCCCAGTGGCCACTCGAGCCGTAGGTCTTTCCGTGTATGTACTGTGAAAATAACTTAATCCACGCAGTGTCCTTTGCTGGCTTGGGGTTCTTGTCCTTCTATCTCGCCGGGAAAATGCATCTATTTGATGCCAGAGGCCATGCGGTAAGTGCAACCAATCCCTACTATCTATCTCCCTCTTATCGCAATACATCACTCTGTTAGCATAAGGCTTGGATATCCGTGACTCCCTTGTTCGCTGCAACCCTCGTTGCCATTTCACGTACCATGGACTACAGACGTAAGTTTCTCTCAGATCTCAGATCCTTGGTTATTCTCAACGTTGAAATAATCCAGACCACTGGGAAGATGTCATTGCTGGTGCCATCCTTGGATTCGTTATCGCATACTTCGCCTATCGTCAATACTTCCCCTCTCTCGCATCTCCCCTGTCACATCGCCCATATTCTCCGCGGGTTCCTCGCGATGAACCTACCCTCCCTTCGACCACTCAAGACGCCCAAGGTTTCCGTGACAATGGCGAACAAGTTGAGCTCGAGGGCACTGTGCCGAGACCCGAGTCGTCTCCCGTCAAGGACATCTGGAGAGATAGCGAAAGTGAAACAAACAACGCAGGTGGTGCTTGACGCATCGATACGACTTCACGCCCTTTACGGACTTCTCAGTTTCAGTGTACGTTGGACTAGGTCGGACTACATAGTAATATTCCTTAAGTCTCTTTACCTTTCGGACTGGACATTTAGTACTACAGAGTTTCAAATCGATTTGTGGCTCGCAGATCCTATTGGTAGTCTCTTGTCAACGGCAAGTCGTCGCGCGTTGGGCGGCTTGCGAGTCATTTACAATCTGATACCAACACGTATCTACAGCCGTGCACCTTTCCTCAACTGACATACCTCTCGCTCAGCTCCATCATGTCTGATCGAGCAATCAACTTTGGTGCAGGGCCCTCTGCGCTACCAGAAGAAGTCCTCGTAGAAGTCGGCAAAGGCCTTCTCAACTTTCAAAATACTGGCATCGGTATCGCAGAGATTTCGCATCGTTCAGCCAATTTTGACAGGTTCCTTCGGGAGGTCGAGGAGAATGTGAGGACGCTTCTCCAGCTTCCTCAAGACTACAAGGTGCTCTTCACGCAGGGAGGAGGAACTGCCCAGTTTTCTGCAGTCGTGTTGAACATGCTTGCAAGGTATCGGAGCCGCGGGGGCCCAGCTGAGAAGCCAGTGATGGACTACGTTGTCACAGGCTCCTGGAGCGAAAAGGCAATGAAAGAGGCAAAAAGGCTAGGGCTAGGGACCGTCAATGTCGTTGCCAATGCTCAGATCGTTTCCGAGGAAGGGAAGAAGATGTTCAACCGTATCCCTGACCACAGCAGCTACAAAGATAAATTCTCGCGGGATCCAGCCCTTATCTATTATTGTGCCAACGAGACCGTCGACGGTGTCGAATTCGATGATAACCTGGAGAGCCCCACTTCATTCCCATTCTACGCCCTCCCTGATGGAGCCCCCCTCGTCGCAGATTACTCTTCCTCATTCATGTCGCGTCCCATCCCTTGCATCGAAAAACACTCCGTCATTTACGCTGGCGCACAGAAAAACATCGGACCTGCCGGTTTGACCATCATCATCGTCAGAGATGAGTGGGCAAACGTACTCGATGACAGCATCCCCTTATGCTTGTCGTACAAGAATCTTGTTGACAGCCGCAGCTTGTATAACACACCACCAGTCCTATCGATATATGTCATGGGTCTGGTGCTTCGGCGGATGCTGGAGGTTGGAGAACAGAACGGAAAGTCCAAGGAGAAGGTGCTCGAATATTACGGGGAGTGTACCATCAAAAAAGCCTCGAAATTGTATGCGGCACTGAAGCAGGGGGAAGCTCGAGGGGTTTTCAAAAGCAAGGTCCTTGAAGGTTCGGGCAGCAAGATGAACGTCGTATTTGACGTGGCTGGCGGAGAGGACAAGCTGAAAGAGTTTTTATCTGGTGCGGAACAGAGGGCCATGAAAGGGATCAAGGGACATCGGTGAGTTTATCCTACGCTGCGACAACGTTCTGCTCAAACGATCCTCCGTCTGTAGGTCCGTTGGAGGTACGTTGCCCCAGCGATTTTGGCAACGAAAATACTAACAATGAACCAGGCATCCGCGTCTCCCTTTACAATGCAGTCACAGAAGACCAGGTAGACAAACTGATTCAATATATGAACGAATTCGCCTAGAATGTCGTGTACCCGTGGTATACATTGAGCGCAGATCGAGCATCGTATCTACACGCTGAAGTAATTCTATGTTACAACGTACTACATGTAAGCAGGTCACTTTGCCGGAGTGGTTAACGGGATCGCCTGCTAACAGCACAGCGGTTGGGCTTTGCCCGCGAGTGTTCGAATCGCTCAGGTGACGATTTTTTACCCCATTTTTTCTGAGACTCTCAATATTAGTGTTCATTGTCGCAGACACTTGCTTAGACTTCTTCCATCTAGCAGTGAGCCCTGCTTATGTCTTCACGAGTCCATATCTTCACGGGCAACAACCCCTGGTACCATCATTGCTCGATTTCTCTTGAAAGTCTGCAATCTTAGATCAAGAGGGTGTAGAGTCTTGCCCCTACGTCATCGCATCACTCGTGTCCATCCTCGTTCGGAACGTTCCCCTGTCCAGATATCGTTTGCACCGGTGTTCTCCCTATCAGCCATTGTCAACCAGTGTCAATGAGCGGACAGAGATCCCTCAGGGTTTCAAACAGCGGTACTCGGGTATTTCGTCATTTGAGCACAAGGTCAAGCACGTAGCATGCGTACGGGCGACTCTAAATATTTAAAACTTAAAATAATTTTCATAAGTTGGTCGCCGTCTCGCTCAGGGACATCGCCGAATTCGTATTTTCCTCAGTCCCCTCTTAGAGGCACATTCGGAAACGTATACCATGTGCCCCATGGCTGAGTTGGTTACAGCGTCCGACTGTTATTCCCCTGACATCGGAAGGTCGTGAGTTCGAGCCTCACTGGGGCAGTTGCTTTTTGACACGTTGTCCATGCTCTCTATTTTTCTTTTCTTTCCTGTTCAATTTTTGTCGTTATAAAGCAATTATAATGCGAGTACGAGTACGAGTACGAGTACGGCGTTTAATCGAAGTTCACTTCCATGCTCAGCCCCTCTCTGATCCCTGTGTACATTATGCAAAACTGAGATGTCATTGATTCATCGATGTCTTGAGTAGAAGGAGACACCAGATATCAGACGTAGTACGAAATGTCAAATGATATACACATTCGCCTGCTTCCAGTGATAATGGATGCAAATCTTTCCTATGGGATGAAAGAAAAAATCAACTGCCCCAGTGAGGCTCGAACTCACGACCTTCCGATGTCAGGGGAATAACAGTCGGACGCTGTAACCAACTCAGCCATGGGGCACATGACAGTTGGACCTCTCTGACCACTATACGCCGTGCCCTAACACGGGTCGTTTATTACGTTACAAAAAAAAAAAAAAAAAAAAAAAAAAAAAGGTTGGACTATCGACGACCCTTAGATCTTTTCATTGTTGGCATGCCGGCCTCGACTACATCATCATCCCGATCCTTATCATCTCTGCCTCCACCCTCATCCCGTCTGCGTTTCTTACCCCCATTAGCCTTCGCTTCCTCTTTCAGCTCGTTCACAGCCAACCGACCAGCTTCATCCACACGCTCTTTAAGAAGCATCACCTCTTCTTTGCTCGTGGGGAACAATTCGAGCTTTTTTCCGATTACCTTTTCTATGCGTTGAAGTAGTTCGACATCGTATTGCGTGACGACTGTTATCGATTTCCCTGCTCGTCCTGCTCGGGCTGTTCGTCCGACGCGATGGATATAATCTTTCGAATGTGTCGGGATATCAAAGTTGATTACCACGTCCACGGAAGGTAAATCAAGACCTCTACCTTCAATGTTCAGCTCGTCCTAGAAATTTTAAAAATACGGGCAACGTACCGACTGGCAACGTCGGTTGCTACTAGAACCTTCCGACCTCCGGTTTTAAACTTGTTAAGAGCGCCTAATCGCTGGCTTTGACTAAGTTGCCCATGAAGGGGAACCGCCGGAAAGCCGAGGGTACGAAGAATGATAGACAGTCTACAGTCATGCGTAAGTGACAGTCGATGTGTTAATGCTGAATCGAACCTTTGAGCATCATGCACTGTCCGGGTGAATATAATGATTGAATTCGATGCCAACTCGTTTGCGAGATATATCAGGTGGACGTCTTTGAGTATTAACGGGACGAAAAGATAATATTGAAGCAGGGTTGATACGGTTTGATACCTGAACGTCCCGGAGGGCTGATGAGTGGGAAGAGGGAAAAAAGGAGAATCACTCACTTCGACGATACCTCGACTCGCATAGGATTCGTTAAACTAGCTCTTTGAAGTTTTGCTACTTTCGTTGTCATTGTTGCGGAAAATAGGTAAGTAGTTCGCTCCTTTGGTATGACCTTGAGGATCTGATCGATATCAGCGCCGAAGTCCATGTCCAATAGGCGATCAGCCTCGTCCATGACCTTGGCGTGATGATAAGTGGATGCACACTTCTTGAGGAATGTGGTACATACCAGAAATTTGAGGTTTCTTAGACTGAAGCCTTTTGTGTTCTGGAGATGGTCATTCAGACGGCCCGGTGTTGCAACGATGATATGAGGCCGCTTCGCGAGGGCTACTGCCTGGGGCATTTTATCCACCCCTCCTATCAATACCAGGCAACGAACTCCCATGGCTGCTCCGAGAGACTCAAATTGTTGCGATATCTGGTATGCGAGTTCACGTGTCGGGGCAAGCACGCAAGCAAAGAGGCCCTTTGGTTCTTCCCATAGCTTTTGTAGAATAGGAAGGGCAAAAGCGGCGGTTTTACCTGACCCCGTTTCTGCGACACCAATGATATCGCGACCTTCGAGAGCCCAAGGGAGGGCCTGTTGCTGGATTTCGGTGGGTGTCTTGAAGTTAACCTGGTCAAGTGCCTGGAGGAGAGGTTCGATCAGGCCAAGGTCTTTGAAGGTCTTTGTCGCAGACGTGCTGGCTTCCTCTGGGGTCGGCATGTGTCTACTCCAAGATGATGCTTTGATCCAAGAGACGAGTTGGCGTTTAGCGTTCGATTTTTCCACGACCAAAGAGTATATCGCCCAGTCACGTCGGTGACATTCACATATGAGCTGACGCTGATATCCGGTTTGTTAGCCAACGACTTCGACTCGTTCAACACGCCCGTTTGTATCATCGTATCGACGCGACATCCATTCTGCGATGTCAAGACAACAAGTTCTCGTGACCTTTGCTGCATCCCCTTCGTTCCAGTCTCCAGATGGCTCCAAACAAGTGATCGCAGCGCTGCGGTCGCAGTTGCCCCTGCGGAACATTCATTGGAAGTCTGCATCTCGCCCCAGCATACGCACTATCCAAGAGCTCGAGGTGACATTAGCTGCCCTCGACTCCCTTCGAGACGAGCTTACCTCTCAAGTCCCCGTCACCCTTCTCGAGAAACCTCTCCTGCATTTATATGTGGTTACATGCGAGGTTCGCGGATATGCATTCTATATGAGACTCATTATCTTCACCACCGCATAGGATAGTGAAGCGTACAAAACAACAGTTAAGAAGCAGATCAAAGACTGGCAGACGTCCGTTCTGTCAAGAAAGAACCAAGAATGGCTCATTGTGCATGTCGTGCGCCCGGACACAAAGACAACAGTTGACCGCAAGTTCTTCAACATGAAGGGCTCCGTGTTGGACAAGATCAAGGCAGATTTCAACATTGACAAGCGAGATAGGTATTCCCATGCGTTAAATCAGATTCTCGATGTTTGTCCATAGTCTCATAGATGCGTGCAGCTTGCCTGGTCCGCTGGCGAGCAAAGTCCTGCTGTTTGGGCCGACCTCATCAGCAAGATCAAGGACGGACTACTTTCTGCTCTCGAATGTGCTGTATCATCAAGAGAGGAAGAAGTGAAACGATCCGAAGGGCAACGTCACATGCCAGGATGGAATTTTTGCACCTACTTTATACTAAAGGTAAGCCCCGAATGGTCACCTACAGCAATCGGTGAAGAAATGTTATACCAGGAAAGTCTGGCGACTTCCTATGAAGGAGTCAACCTCTTCGAGGATGCTTTGCACCAGTATAACGAGCTTGAAGCCGCTTTCATGCAAGTTCTGAGGGAGAAGAACATGTCATGGTTTGGAAGTCTCATACACCCGATGCCTAACGACGACTCCTTGCCACTGCTATCCACCTCCAAGAAACCTTATCGTGACCTTATCCTCGCCAACACAATTTCTGTCTTTGACTTGCGGGTATACCTGCTCTCGAGACAAGCGGCGTTGTTAAGCAAGATACATCAGCCGTCAGCAATTTGCCGGAAGGCCATCACCTTTTTGAGCACATTTGGAAAACGCTTGAGGGAAGTTGAGGTTAGAGAGGATATCAATGTAATTTATACCGAGACGCTGATTAGATTTTGTAGCCCTATCTCCCTGAATATTTCATCGAGTCTTGGACATACTCCTCCGCGCTTAGTGTGCTCGACCAGTGCGATGCCTGGGCACCTTCATGGTCAGAGATGCAGGGCACTCCTCTTATGCATTACTATGCAAGGAAAGGAGAGTTGATCGAACTTGCAAAAAATCAGGTGTGTAATTATGCCGATGGTAAAGTATCGCGATGCTGATGGAGTAACAGCTTGATATACTCGGTATCAGGGCAGGATATCTTCCTTCAATACCACCTTTCTCGCTAGCAATCCCAGCCCCATCCGACATTTCAGACTCCCCCATCACACCTGACCGTAGGTCAGAAGGGATCAGTAAACAAGAGATTATATCCGCTATGGGAAGCAAGGAAACGTTCTACGACTTGTATATTAACACATGCAATCGTGCCATTGACATGTACGTGAGGGCTGGGAGGAGAAAATTCGCTCTGAAGATCCATGGCAGTCTTGCTACCCTGGACTCGTAGGTGTATGACCCTTTCTATCTTTCTTCAGTCTAATCTGTTGAATACCCAGCCGCTGCGGAAGATTTTCCAACGCACTCACCATATTTGCATCCTTGCCTGCTCATTATGCTCCTCACAGGTGGACAGCTCTCGAATCGTTAATGCTTTCACGTGCAATCGACACGCATGCTGCACTGGAGAAAGCACGCGACCGCGAGTGGATTCACATTATTCTCGCTTTTCTCAAGACATACGCGAATGGCGAGAGTACGGAGTTGGTGATGTCAGACGAAGAAATTCAGGAATATGTGACTGGACTGGTAGTTGCTCTTAGAGAGGCCACCGAACAACTGGATTCAGGTAATTGTCCAAGAGCCGGATTGCAAGGATGTCTCTTCCTGATTTGGCACGCGTTTAGATCTCAGTCATACAGATCATCCGGTCCTGTCCATTAGCGTCGTGGGCGATGCAAGTTGCAACGAGGACGAAGACGAAGACCTTCTTTCCCTACGTGTGATCGTTCAAAATCGCTTACCATGCGTATGGCTTAGATCAAGGCTATAGCATGTCAATCGCTGACGTACATCTCAGGATGTCCTGATCGACGAAGTTAGCGTCATACTTACGGGGCAAGACGCAAATCGCTTGAAATTTGCGGCGCAGCTCGCCAAGCTCTCTCCTGGTAGTAATAGATTAACGTTAGGCTGTGCGGTACGTCACTCTGTAGATGATTAACTGCAATTCCTGACGTATGGCCTCCGCAGACATCATGCTCCGGAGTCTATGTCCTCGACAGCAGCGAAATCCAAATGTCAAAGCTTCGGCTCCAGTGGACCCATAAGCCAACATCGACCAAAATCCCCGCGAAAGGAACGAACGTACCATTAATACGACTCCCGCACGATCCCCGAGGGGTGAATGTCCACCTCAACCAACCAAATCAAAGTATGAACGCGCTCACTCCCTTACTAATCGGACCTAATGGAGTTACATTGTACACAGTTGAGCTCGGAACGACCTCCCGGATGTTGTTGGTGCTATCCACGGGTCGCAATGACATTTCCATTGCAACTGTAAAGTTATCAGCTCCTGGAGGAGTTACCTTCGACTATGCCAGCGCCCAGATACAAACTCCAGGTCGGTCACATTATTATCTCGGTGTTTGCTTGGCATCTGATGAGCATATGTATCGTATGACAGAGGTAGGGGAACTCGACCCTTCGGACAACTGCATAAATGTTACAAATGCCCCGAAACAATCCGACGTGGT
>JBBPQY010000061.1:0-10450 GCA_038092735.1 Chalciporus rubritubifer
TCGCAGAGGTGAGTAGTCACGTTTCGTCTTCAAGTTGATTTTGGTGGTAACATGCATATAGACGGAATATACCCTGTTGACCGATCTCGCACCGCTTACGATACCATCGCTTTTAGCATCTACTTATGATACCCTTCTCTTCATTGACTGCCATCATTAGAAATTCTCTGCATAAATACACCTTCCATGCACTCGCCACTTATTCTGCTCTCTCGGCCTCACAAAGTCGTTGGGAAACCCTCATGGCTCGGCGAGGGGAGGGTCGGAGAGAGACAAACGAGTTACGGGACGGACTAAATGCCGTCAGGAGCGTCAGTCTAAGAACGTTCCCAGAGTTTTTGGCCGACTTGAAGTTGGCAGCGACGGCACCAGGGAAGGGTGGTGAGTTGGGCGTGAGTCTGGTCGGCTTCGCTGTTTCAGTAAGTGCACCTTCGTCCCTGCCTATTTAAGATCTATGCTCGACCTGGGCTCGTCTAGATGGTGCAGTACTTGGATAGAATCCCAGAGGTGCAAGAGGCAGTGGGATCAGCGCTTCTGGCGCTTGGCAATGGCAACTGGAGAATGGGAAAAGGGAAGCAGGTCGGGATGACCAAGAGAGCATCGATGACCGAAGTGAACGAGAAAGTCGTCATCCCGCACTACGTCTGTACGCGCCATATATCCACCTCGTTGTCTTTCCTTCACTCATTTCTATCTGCACCCCGCAGACTACCATCGTGACACCTCTGAGAACAAGCGTTCTCCCGCCCCACATATTCCAGCTTGCCAATAATGCTTACTACTACATGAGACGCACCACGCAGGACCAGGCCATCCTCATCAGGTACGAGTCCACTTTCCGTTGTTTTTCTCATCGCTATGATATTCTAACGTTCTGCTTTACAGCAGTGAAACTGGCAGTGGACAGCTGGAAAGCTGCCGACTCGCCATTAAAACGTTGCTAGAGCTTTCCGCTTCCAATCCAGGAAAGAAGGGCTCCAAGCTCGCCAGTCAGGTGCCCGCAGCAGAGTTTGGCATTGAATCATTTGGTAGCGCTCGCACCCTCTTCAGCCCCAATGCCTCACGGTGCGGAAAATACGCAGAGCTGCAGTTCACCGATAAAGGTCGTTTGTCCGGCATCAAGAAGCTTGAATGCTATCTCGAGCGCAACCCCGTGGCGGCTGTTCCATCTGGGGAACACAAATCCCCATTTCTACTTGATGGCAGGTTCTTCTGCCGAAGAACGTCAACATCTTCACCTCCTGGACAAGACTCCATACCGATATCTCGGCCAGTGCGCGGGTACTGGTGCATGTGGCAACGGTTTCCGCGACGACGATGGCAACCGTCTCGAGCAGCTCAAGATGGCCCTCAAGACCATCGGGCTGTCCAAACGCCACGTTGCTCAGACATGCCAAGTTCTGGCGGCCATCCTTCACCTCGGTAATCTTGAGTTTACTGCAGACCGCAGCCGTGACCATGATATGGATGCTGCCGTCATCGAGCGTGGACATTCTCGGCATTGCCGCCGATTTCCTCAGCGTGCAGCCCACTGTCCTCGAGACCACTCTTTCCTACAAGACGAACCTCGTCAAGAAGGAGCTCTGCGCGGTGTTCCTGGACCTTGGCAGTGCTTCCGATAACCGGGACGACCTAGCAAAAACTCTCTATTCCCTGCTCTTCGCGTGGCTCAACCAGCATATTGACCAGCATCTCTGCCGTGACGACTCCGATGGATTTATCGGTATCTTCGATCTCCCCGGTCCGCAAAACATGCCAACGAGCGATTGCAAAATCCATCCAGAAGTGCATCTTCGAGTCCCACGTCGACGAATACCAGACGGAGGGCATCTCTCGGCTCGTCCCCACCGTTCCCTATTTCGACAACACTGAGTGCGTTCGGCTGTTGCAGAACAAGCCTGGTGATCTCATCGACATCATGGATGATCAGGCACGCCGATCGCATTAGAGGACGAATCACACCATGGTGGAAGCCTTTGCCAAAAGCTGAGGCAACCACTCCTCGTTCAAGGTCGGGGCTGCCGACCCTCCGGGATTCCCCACCTTCACTGCGAATCACTTCAACGGTCCTGTGACCTATTCCGCAGAGGGTTGCCTCGAGCGCAACCTGGACGCACTCAGCCGCCTTTCCCAAGCGGATCCCCTGCCCACTTGGCCATTTGGCGCTGTGAACATCTCAATGCTATGAATTCCCATATGCCTTCTGCCGCTGCGAACACGTGTCGCGCAGAAGCCCACCAACCGCATCCTCCACCTTTGCATCAATCCCATCCCATCCCTGGTCCGCTTCCTCGAGCCAGTTCTCCTGCACCGATTTCAATCCCCCGATCCACAAATGGGAGTGAAGGAAAGCGGTGGTCTTCATCTCTCTGGCAGTTTTCCTTTCCGCGCGGCCTCTCACCACCCCACCCTCCTCCAGGTAGTGGTGAGGAAGAACCACGAGGGCGACGAGAATCATTCACGGATGCGTTTCCATTCCATTCCTTTTTCACTTCAAGTCCTACGTCATCCCGGCGTCGTTCGCCTTCTCCAACTGCTGCGGAACCCCCGCGACTTCGACCCTGCAGGCAGGGGTAACCGCGACGGTTGGGATGCAGGAGTCGTGTCGTCAAGCTGCTCGCCAATGGCCAAGATGACATTGGTTCTCTCCAAGAAAATTATTCGCTGCCGCTTGTGCGTTTTAGGTTCACGAGCTTGATTTAGCAGCAGTGAATTCAGCAAAGTCCCCAAGGTTCATGCGAAGAATGGATCGTGGCAGTGTTTGGGCAGTCAAGCCATCGAAGCCGTTAGGGCTCCATCCGCCTGCCGCAGTAACAAATCGCGGCAGGCGCGTCACACCGGCATTCGTATCGTCCAGCAGATCACTATCATGATAGGTTGCACTGTCCTTTCTCACTTGCAAAACCTCGTTGACTGCGCTGCTCGCAGACTCACTGACAAGCAGCAAAAAGTGAGGACCATGACCGCTCTTGGACTCGCTGCTCTGGCAGATGCTTCAGCACCTTGCGGTATTGAGTTGTTTGACGAGGTACTTGAGCCTCTTTGGCTTGGTATCCGTCTTTACCGCGGCAAAGGTCTCGCTGCCTTCTTGAAGGCCATCGGTTTCATCATTCCTCTCCTGGACCCCAAATATGCCTCTTACCATACGAAGTCAGTCACCATTGTCCTCATTCACGAGTTCCAGACTTCTGATGAAGAGATGAAGAAGATCATGTTGAAGGTCGTCAAGCAGTGTGCTGCTACGGAGGGTCTTATGGCGCAGTATATCAAACAAGACATTATTCCTGACCTCTTCAAATCGTTCTGGGCCCGCCGCATGGCTTTGGACAGGCGTAACTATCGCCAAGTCGTGGAGACCACTGCGGAGCTTGCGCAGAAATCGGGTGTATTGGAGATCGTTGAAAGGATAGTGGACGGGTTGAAGGACGAGGCGGAGCCATACCGAAAGATGGTAATGGAGATTATCACTAAAGTCGTCGCCACTGCCTCTGACATCGACGAACGTCTTGAAGTGCGACTCGTGGGCGGCATCATTTATTCCTTCCAGGAGCAGACTAATGAAGATCAAGTCATGTTGGGCGGTTTCGGGGCAGTGGTCAATGCCATTGCCATCCGTGTCAAGGCTTACCTCACCCAGATCGTCTCCACCATCCTCTGGCGGCTCACAACCACGACGCACAACCACGATGCACAACAAGACGATTGATGACGAGACTTGGACTGCACTACTAGCCGTATATTGTACATCAATACATTTGAATATAATCATCATACCTTACTGATGAGGAGTAAGCAATGAAGAAGATTGTGTTGGACTGCAGTTTGCGATTCATTTAGTAGAGTGCTGGCTTGGGGGTAGGGGATAGTATGCAGTAAGCTTGTTGCCATGCACCAGGTACATACTGCTATATTGGGTCCAAAGCTGTGCAGTGCAGCAGTGCCTCAAACCTTGTTTGCTGATGCCCCTATGTTGGGGATTGCTAATTTCCTGATGGGGCTCTTTATCTCTTATCTTTCTATTCTTGCTATCATACTATTTATATCTTTGCTTGTGCCTGTTTTAGTTTAGGATATAATATAAATGCTCGCATGCCATTCAGGTTATGCATATCCCTGCCTGAACTCTGTCTTCACCTTTGCTCCTTGTTGCTGTGGCTATACTCGGTCCCCAGAGTTAAGGGGTAGTTTGCAAGTTGGTGGTCTTGACCCACTCAGAGAAAACAACTCTGCTCTCCACTGTTGCATATACGGTCGTCCGCCGTCTAAATACGGATAACGTTGCTTCCCCCATAGTGCACTAGGGGCTTTTTGATCGGTGGAGATCGCTTGGGTATTACCAATAGCCCTTGTGTGTTACATCCGATCCAGGTTCTTGTGATTACCTGCGAACGTCACAAATTCGCCTTTTGGCCATTTTTCTTCATTCTGCGCCAGCCTTTAGTTGCGCAGTTTCTGTTACCCTCTCTACTAGTATACATATCCTTTGTTCGAAGACCGCACCAGGGTCGTGCCTGGCAGCGTAGAGCAACTCGGGAATCACAGTTGGCGCTGCCCGAGGCTGAGCTTCAATTGTTTCATAGCAATAGTTTGCATTAGATAGGTCACTGCTGAGAAAAAGAAGCTCAGAGTGATACAACATTGTCTTCATTATCCTGCCCGACTCTACTCCCTGAAGGTACCATCCTCGGTCATTTGCTTGCCGCCAGAAACCCTTTGGAAGATAGGGGTTAGTAACGGTTCATAAGCTTTGCCGAGGTTTCAGAACCTTCTGCACCCAACTCTTGCCAGATATTTGGAATCCCTACTGTGCAGTCAGCAATGCCTTCAAAAATATCCCAGGTGTTGATCAAAATCATTTTCGCCATCGCTAATGATGCAAGAATCATCTCTGCTGTTGCAGATGCCAATCACCACAATTCCCAGAAAGTCATCACTCGCGAACTCCGGAGCCAATGGTGCAAAATAGAATCTACAACCAGTGACCAGGTTCCCAAGATAGACTTCTTTTCAGAGTTTATCAGATTACTCAGCAATTGGCAAAGCAAAAACCCTGAAAATTCCCAACTCTCCCAACTTTTTTCTGCTTATCAGAAATACAAGGAGACAAAAGCAAAAGCTAGGCAGTACAAGTCTGATCTGGAAAAGCGCCTCATGCTTAATGCCAGCTCAATTGACAAGTCAATGTTTATGGCACAGATTCCTGTCGTAGCACTCAAGGAGCTTGTTCAGCCATATCCACCAAAAGACTATTGGTGGTATGAGTTGGATAGCATCAAGGAGAGGTGGTATAACAATCGTACTTTTGGCAAACAAGCTGACAAGCGGAAGAAGCGCCACCCACTTCTTCCAAGTCCAATTGATCCAAGCAAATTGCAGTGCATTGTTCGCACCAATCAAAATATTCTCATACGCGATGCTAGCACCAACAAGGTGGTGCTAATGGTTGTCAGAAACTTCTGCCCTGATTCCGATGTCCTTGATTGGGTTGACCAGAAGGTTCAAGAGGTGATTGCGAAAAAGAGAAGTGTTAGGGTGAGTTTTTGTATTTGTAATTTGGTATTATGAAACTTACTTTCAGGCAGTTGGAAGATCCTGGAAAGCTTGTTCTAGTGGGCTACAGTGCTGGGGCACTCCATAAACCAGTGTTCGACTGGGCACAAAATCTATCTCGGAAGGTGTCTGAAAAATGTGCAAAGCAACTGAACTTTGAGACAAGTTCAGTTTGTGCACTATTTTGGAACATGCTTCGCAATCGGATTCCATCCGAGGTTCTTGATGACTTTGAGAACTTTCTAAAGGATGTGGACATAGTTCGCATGGGTGGTGATCTCACCTCCTCCTCAATCTCTCCAGCTGGTCGCTACAGCCTTGGTGTTGGGCCTGCATCCTCTGTAACCTTCAACACTGCTCCCCTTGCCCCCCCTCAGGGAGTATTTGCTCTAAACTACAGTCGGTAAGCGCCCATATTTAATACTTGTCTCAAGAAGAATACCAGCTTATCTCAAACTTCAGAGCTGGTCATTTTGAGCATCAGCCTCATACCTATGCAGCATCATGGACCACTGGTCGCATTGGTGCACCTTGTGCAGGTGGCCAATTTTATAATGGATCCTATGGCATTCAAATTGAACCTGCTGCAAACACACTCGTGATTTGGCAACCACATGATATCCATGGGACAAGCCTTCAGGATAGGGATCTCAATGGGAATGATCCTAATTTTTCCCAGACCGGTATTGCATTTGTCACTTCTCAGCGCCTTCCAGGTGTGTGGAAGAAATACCGGCAAGGTATTCTTACAAAACAGCAGGCCAAAGTGGAGTTGGTTGGTAAAAATAAAGACAAAGATAAGGATAAGAATGAGAATGAGAATGAGAATGAGAATGGGGGCGAGGATAAGAATGAGGATGAGGATGAGGATGAGGATGAGGATGAGGATGAGGATGAGGATGAGGATGAGGATGAGGATGAGGATGAGGATGAGGATGAGGATGAGGATGAGGATGAGGATGAGGATGAGGATGGGGATGAGGATGAGGATGAGGATGAGGATGAGGATGAGTATGAGGATGAGTATGAGGATGAGGATGAGGATGAGGATGAGGAGGATGAGTATGAGTATGAGTATGAGTATGAGGATGAGGATGAGGATGAGGATGAGGATGAGGATGATTGAATGGACCTCAGAGGAATATATCTTGTCCCAATAGCAGTTTGAATTGCCCACAATGTTTGGATGATAGTGTTGGATCTGATCACTAGGTTTTTTTTGTACAAAATAGTTGCACTCAATTATCATTACTCTCAGGACCATCTGTATGGCCCTATGTTGCAAATCTAAAGTGTGAAATTTGAGACACAAGCTCATTGTTCTGCATGCATGATCCAACCATGACAAGGGACTGGTATCCCAAGGGTATTCACTGAGGATCTGATCCATGCCCAGAATAGAGATTACTTGTAAATTTATCTTTGCTGCCTGCTCAGTGTGTTCTGATCAGGAGGCACACATGCAAGAGGCTGCATCGCTACCATGTAAGTTGGCGAGGGTTCCAGCAGATAGCAGTGCATATATTCATTGCATAAATGTGCCAGGCAGTGATTCCAGATGCAGCAACTTCTACTCTCGCTTTGGTTTATCATTAACCAAGGGTCACGCCATGGATGCCCAACTCGCGGCATCACTGTGGTTGGTCTCTCAAAACTGCGATGTATAGCTCTTACTAGTACTCAGGCTCAACTTCTGGGAACAGTGTGACCAATATTATCCGCGCCCAAGCGAACAATCATGGAAGTTGACGAGGGGAGAGCTCGCTGTGGTCTCATAGACCCTTCAGCTCGGTACAACGTGGACGGCCGCCGCCATCCTCTGGACCAGAGAGGGCTGCGGAAATTGACAAAACTGGGCTCTCGACCAAATCACCCAGTTTCTGGATGCGGCTTGCGTGTGAGTTTGCGCGAAACTCCTGGCACTCAGGCTTCGCCACGAACCTCAACTCAGAACCGCTCACCACAAGGTGGGTCAACCACGGTGTGCCCGCTGGCGGGCCATTTCACTCCCATGGACGCGGATCATCCTCATCCCCCTCTACCTCGCATTTGCTCTCCTGAACCCAGTTTCCCATCATTGCTCCTTCGAGCCGCCAACGTTTCAACTCCCGCCAACTGGTCCTCCCCAACCGAGTACGCTCTTCCCCTGCTTACCTGCTTACCCCATCCTTGCTCGGCATGGACTGGCTGAGCATGCCTGCGGTGACGCTAGATACGAAGTGATATATGCCATGTAAGTCCCTCACACTACTAGTAGAATCTCTCCTTATTGCTGGTCCTGAGCCGCTGACATTTCTCTCAGTGTCACTTCGAGATCTCAAGAAATACGAAGACTGGCGAAGACTAGTCGCCCTGCGCCATTTGGACTCGGAGGCGGTGGTTGCCAGTGGCGTCAACGGTCCTCACTGGCAACGAAACACGACGCATGCCAGTTCCATCTCGCATCCCGCTGGCTCCCAAGGATGCGGATAATCCACCCCATCACTTTCGAGCCCCACCGTCAGCGCGAACGTGACATGCCTCCCAGCCTGCCCTCGATTCCTATCTCTTTACCTCCTCACCCACGTCCCATTGGCGTGGACGTCTGCGTCACCCCCCCACCATCCTTGCATTCAATGTCCTAAACCCAGTTTCCCAGCATTGATCGCTCTTTCGATCCATCAACTGCCGCTGAGTGGTCCCCCCCCACTGCACCACACTCTGCCCCTCCTTATGCCCACAAGCCCCACCGCCGGTGGGATAGTTTTCCACTCAGGAAGGTCACAGCTCGGGTATATAGCGTACGAGTACATGGACCTCCCGAGCAAGACTGAAAGACTCTGGTTTGCTAACGATCTCGAATCCGAGGCTGCGAATACCATGCAGTCTACAATTCAAGAACGATTCACGAACCCCTCGTGCGCCCAGAGGTGTTTGATGCGTTCTTGCAAATCAAGTTTCCGAATTTGAAGAGGTATGGTTTGGAAGGTGGCGAATCGATGCTGCCTGCTCTTGATGCGCTGTTCGAAGCGGCTGCGCAAGGTATATATTGTTATCTTTTCCCGCATCCACCTATTGAGATAATTTATGACGTCTAGCTGGTACGACCCATATCATCCTCGCAACGCCCCGCCGCGGGCGGCTTAGTTTGCTCACTGGTCCATTGGAATTCGACCCTGCTGCGCTCTTCTACAAGATCAAAGGGGGTGCAGAGGTACGTGCCGATGGTGACGAGCTTTCTGGGGGGCCAATTGGGTGCGTGTATGAGCTGCGTGGCTATTATGAGCGGGTGACACCCTCAGTGGCCTCGCCCACATTGAACTGTGAGGGGAAAAAAATCAAAGTATCCCTTTTACCGAACCCGCCCTACCTTGGTGTGTGACCTCCATTCGTTTCTGCCAACGACACGCATATATTGACCCTGCACACCTTAATGCGCATTCGCAGAGGCCGTGAACCAGGTTGCCCTCGGGAAAAACAGTGTAGTCTCCTCAAAGCGCTCCAGAGGGGAGGTGGCGGTGCAGAGGGATGCATGACAAGGTACGCTTAGACTCGGGTCCCGGTGCGCATTGTCTCGAGTGATTTTCTCGGCGTTCGTCCAACTTCATGGAGACGGAAGCTTCGATTTCCGCAAGTCACATTTAATGTCCGTTTTTGAGATTTGTCTAAGAGGACGGCAGATGTTGCGCGGTGGTCACGTCAGGCGTCGGTCGGTCGCATCAATGATTGGATCATCATCGCCATGCATCCGCATCGAACGACGCAAGAATCTTGTGGCGAATCCTCCTGAAACACTCTTCAATCATATCAAGAATGCCCACGAGGAGGAATATCCATCACCAGAAAAGTCGCGTGCCATTGAGTCGAAGCCCTCAATCGCTTCTACCATATGTTTCAGCGACTTTGGCAACGATTGAGCGTCAGAACCTCGAGAATACCGTGTTACTCGCGGAGGGCGACGATCTCCCAGGATCATGCAAGTATGAATCTACTGCCGCTGCGATGTTTGCTTATTTAGTCACGTAGTCCGCTTACCTGCCTTCGCTCGCCCCACTCACGAGACGCGTTCTCGCTCAAGCACTTGTGCATCCAGTTCGGGAGCGGAGACCCCGCCGCTATCTATCTCAGACGGTTGCTCCTCATTTTCGGAAACTTCGGAGTCCAGTATCGACCTATCCCAGCTGAACCAGCGGCTCTCAAATGTGTCAAATACATTGTTGAATGCGGCATTCGACCGTGTGCGCCCTCTGGCACGTAGTCACCGTCACCGTCGACGGATTTACAAAGCTCGCGCATCTCGCGCGTCAATGTATAAAACCATCCAAGAAGAATTCGCGTCATCATTGTCGCTGCTGAGCTCCCCTGCGCAATCCATGCCTGGCTCCGCCACCAAGACACTCAAGCTGACCGATTCAGCCGCGAAATGAAATAGGCGCCCATAGGGTCTTTGTTATTGATCCCTCTCTTTGTAGGACAACGAACGAGGTATCATGGCTCTCAGAAGTCAAGAGAGGCTCGGCATCGGAGGGCGCATCACCGACCAATCGCCCTCGCCCTCGAACCCGGATGCGCCGGATAGCTGGTATCTCCTTATGTTCGTGGTGTCTATGGTCATTGCTCTGGTCGATACCTATAAGACAAACTCGACACTGCCATGGTAAGTTGTTGCTGGACGTTGACTATGAGGTTACTGACGGATTCTCAGGTGGGGCTTCGTGATTGCAACCTTGTTGGCCATGTTATCTATTTTGTTCCTTGGGGCTCTCTTCGCCATCACCGGTCTCACATTTATCATTCAATCGTAGGTAGACAGAGACTCGTCTTGGACGGCACGCTGACCCAGCTTGGACACCAGGTTCGTGCAAATGATCGGGGGTTTCCTTCACCCTGGAAAGCCAATGGCGAACATGCACTTCGTGCT
>JBBPQY010000062.1:0-10243 GCA_038092735.1 Chalciporus rubritubifer
AGGGTAGCATTCAGTGCAGTCACGATGGGGTAAACGAACGAAGCCTCGAGGGCAGCCATCTAAAAGTGACGTAGTCAGGGGGTTGCTCAGCTTCACTTCACGTTCGTAGGTTTACGTACAGACGTATTGTAGAACGTATTCCAGTCACCTAAAGGCCCCAGCAACTGTTCCTGTTTGATTGAGGTTAGTGACGCAGAGCGTCTCGTTAGTTGCACCGAGATATTTCATCGGCTCAGTGAACGCGGCGAGTGTAGGATGATAGGACCCCATTTCAACTATGGCGGTGACATATTCGGGCAAGGAAATGTTGGTGACTTGGAGGTTAGAAAGATAGGCTTTCCAGGCGCTGGGAAGGACGTTTGTCTTACGAGCAGTGATGTAGGCAACTTCCTCGGATCTAAGAGCCTGATTACCAGGTATACCGGCTTGCCTCACAGGAGTAAAATTACTCGGGCAAGCACTAACGAGTGGCGTATAGGCTTGACTAGCCGCCGTTTGGGCGGCCGCAAGGATGCTGAGGCTACAAGGAAGGTCGCAAGCATTGCGTCTGTGAATAGTCTCGATCACTAGCAGACGTGAGTATAAGTACCCAAAGACGTGTGATGTCCTATGAGGCTTTCGATAAGCGATAACGGAGTACAAGAACATGTGACTATTTATCGCACCTCGCGTTGGAGCATGACTTCTTGCCGAAGTTCTGCGGCCCGGAAATCCTCGGGGAAACGTGAATGGTCAAAACAAAGACAATTTCGACGACGGAGAAGGAAAAACGAGATGTGTCATAAAATCATCGATATGTATGGTGTGAGATCGACAACAAACTTAGCTGCCCTCCAGAAACTTGAGGCGACTGTTAATGGTCGATTCCTCCAATGCCCGCCTGTCGATCTCGATCAGAGAATCATTGAGCTTCTTTCTGGATTCGGCGAGCAGCTCCGTGGTTCGCCGAGCCAAGTCTTGAACCTCCTTGGCTTTTCGCTGGGACAATTGCAATTGTCCCTGTAGCTCCCTTAATATAGAAGCTCTTTGCGGTGCCGAATACCGATGACTGCTGGTGCCGACTGCTAAAATGACACCGACGTTATCCTTTGAAAATCACATTGGAAGCAATGCATGCTGACTCACCTGCGTTCCCGGCATCCCTTCCAGATCGGGAGCTCAATGGAACCCACCAGTGGGTCTTGGGCTCTCCACATATATCCCTGAATCTCCTGAGGCTGTCCTCGCCGATGGTATTCTCTACCCAAGAGATGCTGGCGACGAGGGGATCTGTGTGGCTGATATCTTTGAGTGAGATGTGCAAGACTTTGTTGTTGGTCTTTCTGAATAGGCGAGTGAATGCGCTCAAGACCAAATTGGGGACATAGAGTTCAGGTTGGTGTTGTAGGTAATATAGAGCTGCTAGCTGCCAATCAAAAAGAGCTGTAAAGAAACACTGGTAATTAGATATTGATTACTCACTGCTTCAACAAGCATCCCTTTCTTTATCCGAGGTAGCTGGGCTTTAGGGTAGTCGTGACTCTTGATTTCCCAAAGTCTTGCCCAGTGATAATACACCCTATTTTGCAAGGAAAGAAACCCGTGAGCAATGGGGAGTGCATCATGGGGAAGCTGGATCGCCGGCATAGTGGCCTTGGTGAGATGGGTAGACATAATGACAATGTTGAAATTATGAAGGGCAACAATGACAAGGTGGGAGGTTGGGGTGGAGGTAGGGTTTTGAGGTTGTTATTGTTGATGTAACACAATCTGCTGGGCTTACACAGCAACAATGCATTTAATGTTTCGATGCTGTAACATGGCGAACAATAGGCAACACCGTGGCGACTGACTCATTGCATAAGTTAAATTGCTTGATTGCATGAGGAATCTTGAGCAGCGACTAGCAGGAAAGTTTATCCTACATCATTGAATAAGCTCCTATATTTACAATCGATCACACCGAAGTGTGCTCCCAAGAACAAAGAGTGATGACTATATACCTTTTCTCTTCCCGGTAACATCATTCATCTTGGGGTCTATATATACTTCCCAAATATGAATGAAAGATTAACCAAGTAACTGATGAGACACAGGTGATTGACATTTGTGGCTGACCCACATGGGAGGCTACACTTGAAATCTTCAGGCTAATAAATCCAAGTTTAATCGCCAAGGCACCGAAACAGCCTGCTTGACAAGATTATTTATAGAAAGTAAAATACATTCCGGTGAACCCATTTGATTAAGGTCAGAATGGTGTACAAAAGTCATCATGAACACAGAGCTACTTGTTTGTATATCACCCAGTTCACTAGCAGAACTTGTGCATGCTTTTCCTCATGTAGTACACATGGCAAATCCTCTTCCCCATCATCTTGCTGACTCCGTGCCGAATCAACCTACAGCTTATGAAACAAATCAAACCGAGTTATACAGGAACCGTAAGCCAAACATGTCGAGCTCCAGAACCACCTCCTTATAATCTCTGACAGTGAGCATGAGATCATACCAGGAATCGTGTGTTTTTGGGTCTCTGTGCAATGGTGTCTCCCTGTTTGTCACCATGGTAATTGCAGTGAAGATGGAGTGCCAATGCAATAATGCATTATGTAAATCAGTGACTGCTTTGTACCGCCGTAAGGTTTCCTGGATGAGTTTTCCTGCAGTGTATAGTTCAGGGTGAACAATCGCCAGCAAGCAATTAAGGATAAGGGTGGTGACACAGCTACATTCAAGCCAATCCCAGACGGCACCATTGGGTTTTTTGAGAATTTTTGTCACACAGGGGAGATGATCTGGAGTCTTCGCCAGTCAGATACTTTTAGTACTAGTAAGTGTATACACCAAACGTACTTCGTGTCCTTGTTGATGCCATGCCAGTGATAAATTCAAAAATCCCAAGACGTTGCTTGAAGTGAAATATTGACGATCTGACCTCCAGGCCTTTGAATGACGGTGCTTTTTTCCAGTGGTCGGCGACTTCAGTAACCTAGCAACGATGTTTGTATGCTCAATGATTTCTATCTGAGTGAAAGTGAGAGGACTCTTCAAACACTCTTGATACAGATAAATGATACCTTACCTGTCGAGAGGGTGTGATTATCCCCGGTAAGTACCAGCAAAGAATGCGGTCTTTGTTATCTACAACAACACTGGGGTTCATAACAACTGCCAGGCCTTCTCATTCAAGGTATTCTGATAGGTTGACCGGTGGGAAAGCCTTGGATAAACGGTGTTCATAATCTACATTTTGCCCATTGGATCTAATCCCAACAATTTTCCCATACTCTTCAGCATCCCATTTGATGGATACTGTGATTAATAGCTGTTAGAGATTTCAACATTGGATTCTCGGAGACATACTCTTGTTCCTATAGGCAATTTCTAACACCTCAGCCATGTTGCTCCTCCTTTATTGATGGATTGATTGGAATTGCCTGCTGCTCAAACGTGCACCTGAGCCTTTGGAAGAACATGTGATAGAAAATCAGTCTTATCTTTGGGGTCGCCAAGGTATCCCTCATGTAACAACACTGCCACTTCTTGCTTAATCATATGACGAGTTATAAAGAAGACAGATGTATTCAGTAACTTCAAACAATGGATATTGAATTTATACAAGCCGAAGAGGGGGATATCTATTGAAGTACATATAAAGAATGATGACTACTATCGAGTAGTAGATGGACCAGCGCCTGGAGTGAAAGTCAGCATGAAAGGAGTGGAGGAGACAGGAAGTGTTGAAGACATCTCCAGCATGATCTTGTTAAGGCGTTGCATAAGGCCAGTGATGTCTCCAATGGAGCCGATTCTGCTTTTACCTTATCCAAGTCGTGCGACAATGCACACCAAACTCCCATCTCAGCCATAAGCTCGCGCTGCAGTTGGTCTAACTGGCGATAGGTCTCCTTGTTGCTTGCCGTCTGAGCTCTCAATGCCTCACTTGCCACCCATTTTGATCATATGTCCTTGAATTGGATGTAGTGTTTCGAAGTCCAGTTGCACAACTGGTTAAAGACTGGCAACTGGACTGGACTGGACTGATCGCAACTGGACTGCAGTTGCCGGTTGCCAACTTTTGAGATAAAAAGACTGCAGTTGCAACCGGAAAAAAGACCGTTGCAACCGGTTGCAACCGGTGCACAGCCACCCCCTATGTACTACCCTATTCTCCCTGATTTTTCCGGATTTTTCTGATTTTTCTGGACCATTATGAATGTTATTTGATTTTTTTGATGAATATTGAAGTTACATTGAAAGATATTGATTGTTATGTCACATAATTCACTCTATAACCTATATATACACTCCTTAAGACACATACATGTGTATATTTGTCAGTCTGCATTGGCAATTGAGTCCACAATTGATCTTGCCTTGACATGTAATTGATGACATTTGAGATATCAGTGCAAAAAACATGCTGTTTTAAAATGATCATATCTCCACAGCGCATGAGCTGTTTTGCTTGCCCCAGGGACCAATTTATAGCCAGGAACAGATACTATTTTTAGTTTCTCCCATGCTAAGCGAAAAACCAGGTTTTATCGGTTTTGGTCTGGTCCTAATGGATTAATTAATTAATTAAATCAGTCTGGTTGTGGTTGCCTTCCTAAATAGACAAAAGACCAGACTGGACCGGACTTTTAAACACTAACTACCAAAGGGGGCAGCTATCAGCCAAGTTGAGGCATTCAAAAAGACACTGCTTACAGAACAGGAGGAACAAAGCCTCAATGCACAAGAACCACTGGGCCCCAGTATCACGAAGGAGCAATGGATAAGGCCGTCAACTGATGTTCAACCAGTCAGGTCAGCTTTGAACGACCAAAGAAACAGTATATACATGTTTTGATGATTTTGTGGGCTAGGTACTGATGAGTAAGTTGATGTTGATGTTGCAATCAGATGGAGTACAAGGTGATGGATAGACAAGAGGTTGATCTCACATTGGATGGCAATGACCAGCTGACCTGGGAAGGGAGAGTGAACAGAAACATGATCCATGAGGGTGGTGAGGAATCTGAAGGGCCTAGACAGAGAAGGTCGACATGGAAGGATAGGGCAGAGGATGCTCAACTGCAGCCAAACGAAAGGTTTAGAGAAGACAAAACAACGAAGCAGGGCGATGAAGACATCAATATGAGGTATATCCAGGAGGCAGAAGGGGTTTCTGTGAGTCAAGGCAAGGCAGTGAGGGAGATTTTACATTGCAGGATCATATGCTCACAAAAGTACTTACCTGACAGAATCATGAGGATGGCCAAGGTCCTGAAGATGTGGAGATGGGAAATGAGAATGAGGGGAGGGAGTTGAAAGTCAATATAAGTGATGTTGAAGCAAGCAGGAAGATAAAGGGGTCTGAATATGGTAACATGTGAATCAGCTGACAACCTGTCACTGGTCACCTCCATTCCATACCTATGGACCTCATTCAAATTCCTGCAATATTCCTTAGAAAAAAGAAGACCACAAAGTTGGTCACTGATGGTCTCAGTTTCCAACCATCTGGATTTCTGCCAGATTGGCAGAGTGATTCACTTCATGTAGCCTCAACCCGTCAAGGGCACTCAAACACTTCAGGTTTTTCTTTCATTTGTTCTATTAACACCTATTGCTAAATTCTCATTCTGACTTTCAGACGAGAACACTGGTGCCTCCAGCTTGCAAAAGCCCACTGGTGAAGGTATGCAGATGATGACACCTAACTGTTTAACTTATATTCTAACTAGGTTTTACTTCTTGTACCTACAGAGGTCTTGCAGATGAAGACACACAGGATCTACCCCCTCTATCTCAATTCCAGACTTGATTGGCCTCACACATTCAACCATCCATTGCACTGCCACTGGCCTCTTCAACCTTCGACCACCTACTTGACAATTTCACACCGACACAAGATGCTGCCAACGTGAACTCAGTTGATCAATATGGTGGAACTCACAGACTGGGAGAAGAGATGGACAATGAGGTGACAAGCAACAAGGACATATCAAATGAGGATGACGACACTGACGAGGATGACAACACTGATGAGGAGTCAAGCAATGAGATAGCCTTTAAGGCTCCCCCAACGTTAAGTGCAACATTTGAAAAATAAGTATATAGTGTGCATTGCCATATGTGACTACTAACCGCACATTTTCTAGAATCCAGGCAATTCTATTTCCCTCCCACCGACACTGATGAAGAATCCGACACTCCGTGACGATGAGGCAACCACCGAGAGAACTGAGTGCCCAAGCAAAGCTTCCCCACACAGCGTGAGTGTGGCCGCTTGCAAGCTGTCCTTGTTGCATGCACAACTTAATCAAGCAGCACAAATCAGCAAGACCAAGATGGTGAGCTCGTCATGCTAGATGCCAACAAGGCTTTCTCAATAGCTAGACCCAGGTTGTACCAGCTGAGCAATCCAAGGTAGATATTCTACTATCATGAGCCATATATTGACAAAATCCAAGGAATAGGCAGGAATGCCTAACCAGGTACTATAAGTAATAGGACTAAACAAACAATGTAAGTACTCACCTCAGCCGCTGCCTGGAAGGGGCGGAAACAACTGAGGTGCTCAGGAAATGAGTCCAGACCTTTAAGTACATGGGTCTGGAATACCTGAAAGCTGGATGCTAAGTGTCATGGAATGACAAGGATAAGAATAGGGAATGATGGAATGATGTGGAATGACAGGATGTACTGTGGATAAACATAGAAGAGTGTATGAGTAGAGTGCAATGAATAGGAGTGTGTACTGGAACAATTTTGAAGGTTCACGTGCTGTTCTGGAGTTCCTGTGCTGTTCCGGAATCTCCGGAAACACTCAGAAACATCGGAATCTCCAGAAACATCAGGAATGCTTCTGGAAGGTCTGGAAGTGGATTGAACTTCATGGAACTCGTCGGGAAGTGTCTGGAAGGAGTTATATTTTGTCATGTATTAGTACTAACTATGTGTTTTTACCTCCATGAATGAAGGGAACAAGGACCTGCAATGACAAGGCGACTGTTGAGCAGCTCGCTGCCACTCACCAGCCTGGCTCTACCCAGGACGTACCAACTAACGATCCAAAGGTAATCATTTCCCGGTCATCGTAATCGAAAGGAGCAGGTGGAAAGATATCACAATGAAGATTTACCAGGATATCTGGAGGTCATGAAGGTGTTTCATGACTATCTGCTTCCACACTGGTACTTTTATATTAGCACATGCACTGACCCATGGGATGTTATTCATTCAAAACATCTCAGTTTAGCCCAGCACCTCTGGAACCCATTTGTGCATCTGGACTATACTTTGGTGCTGTGAAATGACCCTGTGTTCACACTTGTAAGCAAGGGTACTCAATCCATTTGTAGTACTGACTTTGGTTTCTTCAAAGCTCAAACAATGCACCTGTGATTGGCGAGGAGAAATTGTGAGGAGAGCTCTCTTTGCAGTTGAGCAATTCTTCAGTAATTATGAGGAGCTGGCTACTTCTGAAGCTCATGTGGTGTATGCCTCATGGACTGTTCCCAAGGCCAAATATGTTCTTGACAAGAAGGGTAGGAAGGCTCTTTTGCCTCCTCCTCTATATCCTCATATGTGGGAGAATGTTTATGAGGACAAGGATGGATCTCAGGTAAGTTCATTTGGCTGAGTATTACCTATCAATGTTTATATGCTTCATTAGACTGCTAAGGGTGCATTTTGACATTCCTGCATTGTTCAAACCTACAGTTATTACCTCGATACTGTTGGAAAAGTTACATCAGAGATAAAAAATTGTTGGAAGCCAGCGCGGCCCTGGTCCTCTGTACTGTTGTGGTATGGTTCTATTGATCATTATCATGATTTGCTTATATTGTTCCCCAGGTTGAGAGGGCTCTCAGATACTGGGGGACTGGAAGGCTTGTAATTCATTTCAAGAAATCATTCAGAAAGTTTTCCAAATGTCTTTGGGCATTTGCATTTAATGAGATAATGATTCCACTTGAGCATCTTTCAGACAGACAATGGCAGAAGCTTGAGAATTTGGCCACAGAGCAATCAGCTCTGGGTAGGCAAAGTGATGAGGTGATATTCAAGGGAGCAGAAAAGAGCACTGAAAGAGTTGATTGATATGAATCAGATTCTGATGAGGATATTGTGTAATGGACTGTATAGATCTTTGACATTTGTTGACTGACTGAATTACTGGTGAATGATTGGATTGCTGGACTGCTAAATGACTAGGTAACTGGAAGACTAAGTGACTAGAAGACTAAGTAACTGAGTAACTGGATGACTGCATTGACTGAATTACTGGGTAACTGGAGTACTGAAGTACTGACTGACTGAAGCACTACACTGACTGAGTGACTGGTGTGACTGGTGACTGGTGTGACTGGGTAACTGGGCAACTGTGATACTGAAGTACTGATTAACTGGATAACATCAGGAAAAATGTTCTATGCCATAGATTACTATATGTTGCTATTTCTTGCTATATGTGCCATATGGCATCTATGGCACAAAGAGAAAAGTCCCCCTTCAAATAGCATCAAATGGCATCAAATGGCATCAAAGTGCAAATATAGCAGCCATGGAAAATCTAATTGTAGCTTGGGAACTTTCCCATTTTTCACCATTTTTCACCTTGTGTGCAAGAATAGCAATCAAGTATATTTCAAGTACATTACTACACGATCAATACTACTCTACTAAGTGCAGAGGGAAGGAATCAGGGAAAGAAAAAGAGATGGAGACCTTACTGAAATCACCAGCCAGCCAGCCAACTCTCCAGCCTGAGAGAAGAAAAGATGAGGATGTGCTAAGAAAGGATAGAGAAAGGAAAGAAGAACTCACCTGAACCATAGCCAGCCACCTTTTCAGATATCCTGGAAGAAGGAAATGAGAGAGGGGAGAAGGGGGAGAAGAGAGAGAAGAGGGAGAAGGAGAACTCACTTGAAATCCAGAACTTCCCTCTCATGACAGCCTAGAACCCACCAGCCAACCAGGCAAGTCCTCAGGCATTCTGGAAGAAAGAAAAAGCAGATGGGATGAGGAAAACCATAAGTAAATAAGTAACATAGATGTCAAACATGGTTGCATTTACCAGAGGTCTAAAGACCTGCCAGGAACCCTCCAGGAAGGTGGATGGATGGATGGAATACTAGGGAAAGTGATGAAGAAAAGAGAAAGAGAAAGAGAAAGAGAAAGAGAAAGAGAAAGAGAAAGAGAAAGAGAAAGAAAAAGAAGAAGAAATGGCAAAAGAGGATGGTGGATGATGCTGAAGTTGCAGAGGTGGAAAATTGAACATTTGCTGCGCTTTTTTGCACAGCCACATTCCCACAGTTGTGACTACACTTGTGTGTACACTTTGAACTTGAGTTGTGCACATTTTTGAACATCTTGTGTATACATGTTTATACTATACTCTGACTACACTTTTAGTCCACTTTTTAAACCATTTGTATACATCTATTGATCCCTCAGGTGGTCAGTCAGGTCTACACTTTGTGTGTACACTTTTGACTTAGATATGTGCGCATTTTTGAACACCTTGTTTATACTTGTTTATACTACACTTTGGCTACACTTTTAGTCCGCTTTTTTATACACTTTGATAGACTTCACTTGGCTACACATTGCCTACATTTGCAAGCAAAATATCAACACATTGCATAATACACATGTTGACCACTTATATTACTGGGACTACTATATGACTCAATGGACTACTGGATGACTGGACCATTTAGCCACTGGGCTACTGAAACAACTGCAATGACTGGATAACTGGGCTTCTGGGCTACTAAGATCCCTGAAATGACTTGAATTACTGGAACATTGAACCACTGGGTGACTGAGATCTCTGAAATGACTAGAACTACTTGGAGCACTGAACCATTGGGCCACTGGCTGACTGAAACTACTGAATGACTAGACCACTGGGCCACTGGATGTCTTATTTAACTGATCCAGTCATTCTAGTCATTTCAGACTTTTTGCAGTGTTGCTAATGCATCATGTTTTCTTCTTCATCTGCTGCTCTCCTTGATGATTTTCTTTGTCCCTGGGCACCATCCGCCCAAGAAACCGCCACTGCCATCACTCTCCAGACCTTCAAGGAGGCAGAAGGTCGACTGTTCATGACCAGCCACTTGTGTCTGGACCTGAATGAGGATTTGGAGGAGGAGTGGGCAACCTGGAGGGTAGAGTGGGAGACCCAGAAGATACGTGGCATGATGCATCATTTGAGTGCACCTTTTAACTATCATTGGGTAGTCTGAGTTTGCTGAGGAAG
>JBBPQY010000063.1:0-10241 GCA_038092735.1 Chalciporus rubritubifer
CGAGAGGCCTAAGAACACTGAGGTTTCGGAGGACCAGGACGAGAAGCCCACTACACATGTTACCTTGTCACATTTGCTGGATAATGTGGTTGTGTTAGAGGAGTCTATCAAGGAGTTGGTTGCGATCATCCAGGCGCGCAGGAGTTTTGGGATTGATTCTGTGAGATACGTGTAGATCATACATAGACGCTAGGGGTATTGGGTTGTACGATATACACAGGAATATATAACCACTAATCGTCCGATGGAATACAAAAGAACAATAAACATGTCGTCACAGCAAAACACGAGGCGAGTGCATAGCGGTGAGGTCACTTTGCCTTCCTCGTAGCTCCCGTCTTCCCCTTCTCTGCAGCGGTGGATTTGGAAGCCCTTGCCTTCTTTGACGTGAGTTTGGATTGTATGCGTGCAAACTCTTCGTCATCAATGTCGGGAGCGGCTGAACGGGGCTTCTTCTGCGGTGACTCTAGTTCCTCAGAATCTTCCGGTTCGGTCGCCTTTTTCCGCTTCTTGCCCTTGCTGGACTTCTTCGACGATGCTTCCTCTTCCATATCCATGTATTTTGCAGCCAGATTGTCCAAGAAACCGTTTCTAGCCTTTTGTCTCTGTAAAATGAGTGCTTGCAAGGCCGAAACATCTTCATCTCCGCTGTCTTTATTATCCTTTGCCTTTCCTTTCCCCTTGCGTGCTCCAACTTTTCCTGAACCATAGAACTCATCCCAAACGCCGAGTTCTTTGGCGAGTTCCTCCGCCTCCTTTGCCTCTTTGGCGGCTTGCTTTTGGCGAACGAGTTTAGATTTCTCGTCCTTTGAGGTAGATTGCCAGAGGGGTAGGTCAGGTAGTTCGCCTTGGGCGACGAGTTTGGAGATCGTCTGAATGAACCGGAGTTCGTCGTCAGTGGTTGAATGTGGGATGTGTTTCATAATTTCTCCGAGGGAACCCTCCGTTTCGTGGTATGCCGTTTTGAGGTCCTCGAGCTCTTCTGTGGAGCCTAGAGGTAGAAGTGTAAGAAAGAGTGAAGGGGGAATGGATCTAGCATCCAACCTTGGTACTCCTTCTTCATTTCGTCGAGTCTACCACGCGTGACGCGATCAAAGAGATCCTCAAAGTAAGCTTCCCATCCACCCTCCTCGTCAGGATCCAAGAGACCCTCTCCCGTCGTGCCTGTCCTATCATACTTTTTCCTGCGCTTCTCGTCGCTGAGGACGGCATATGCGAAACCTATTTGTTGGAAGCGCTTCAACGCGTCTGCGCGTTCGCGTTCAGATGAGTTTGTGTGTTTGTCTGGGTGAGATAGAAGGGCAAGTTTTCTGTAGGCTTTCCTTATGTCTTCTTGGGACGCGTCTGATGTGAGAGCAAGGACGGCATAGAGGTCGACGTTCTCTTCGCCGGGGAAGAACTGTGCCATTGATTCGTCCTCCATGATGGCAGCACTGGGTGTGACGAGTCACACCGTGACACTGACGCGTCGTGTTTCGATCTCAGCGACACCACAGCAACACCGCGACGGTCCGCCCACGTAGATGCTCGTCCACGCTGGGCGTTTGTTATCCATCCAGCTCAAAATATGACCGTCTCCACGTCGAACAAAAAATATACAATGGCAGTCGCGATAAAGTTTTCTCTCTATTTCAAGTTTCTGTCTTCTACTCTCTTTCCCCCTTTTCTGTGCTAGTACCAGCGTACTATCACGAGATACCCAAATAGTATCGCAACGAGGCCAATTTCCATCCACTTTCTCACCAGCATCCTTGTTTTTCTCCTCCCTCCCTGTCGACACACGTCCATCCCCAGGCAACTTCTTGTGCAGCTTTTGTCTCATCTTAGCCAATCCATTCAATCCAAGCTCTCGACGAAGACTTTTAAGCACCATGTCATGGCCAACAGCTACACCATCAACTCAACTCGAACACCCCGCGTAACTCTTCTGACTATCACTCGAGATGCCCCTTCCTTATCATAAATATCTCACTTCCACTAAGTACTCATACTACGCTCCTGGACCACCTTGTCCCTCTTATCCTGTTATCCCTCAACCACAACACGTCTATGTCACTCCCACTCAGGCTCCTACATATGTAAGTACAGCAAAGACCGTCGACGACGCATTTATTGAATTCAGATCAGGCAGTGCCCCACCATTCACCTGCGCTCCCAAAATCTTCATGTTCGTTCTCTTCTTCTCTGTGCTGTCTGCGAATTGATCCTCCTTCCAGCGATCCTCTTCGACCAGAAGATCAAGCAACGGTATGAGGAGGGGGACCGCAAGGTGCCATCTCTGGATCCCCCTTTCTGGACGCCAATGCACAGAAATATTGCGCTGATTCTGTCAAGTGCCTTCGCATACATAAGGTGAGAATGGTATATATGTGTTCAGCGTGAACACCGTCTGACAACACAACAAGAATCTTTACATGCACACATATGAACACTTGGTGCATTGTTGTAGAAGCGACGCGTGCGTGCCTTTCCCTGCCAACTGAGCGCATGACTCGGTACTCACATACAAAGATAGGCACCCTGAGCAGTTGAAGGAGCACCTGGAACAATTGAAGCAGTACATGGATACCTGGAAAAAGTGGGGTAGTGTCGGACAGTTCATCCACTATCATAAGATAAAGGACACTCTTTTCCGTTTCCTGGCGAAAGTAAGAAATCTTCATCCACACACCTGTGCACAACTGACGCTATTATCAGAAACCATGCAGCCAGCATCGTCCCCTCCTTGCCGCAACTTTTGCAATTGAAGCGGATCAAGACGACCTCCTTTATCACCTGCTGTACTGCGGAAGAAAGCACCGTGACGAGAAAGAGTTTTACAGGCTGATGGAAACGGCCCCAAAAGAATTTCCAGACGTCATCGAGCTTATCTGGAAGGTTCGCGATCTCGCGTGTCCGAGTCGATTACTCTGGTGGCTGATTCTTCCTAAGTTTCTAATGCCTACCATGGACAAGTCACTGGAAGCTGACATTGTATCCCGTCTATATGCCCACATCTATCGCATGTCAAGGAAGTGCACATATCTTCCGGTTTCCCTGGATATCCCGTCCACTGAGATAACGATTCATGGCGTCCTGAACTCTGGGGCCTTTTCAGCGATCCAGAGAGGCATGCTAAACCGCAATGGATATCGGCGCGAGGTCGCAATCAAGACTATGAAAACGATAACCGGTTTGGAGGAGGGTGTCAAGGTATGTATTCCTTTTTTCACGAAGCAAACCAGTCGCTAGACCAGGATGTGGTCCAGTCTAGAGTTCTACAACGAAGCTATCCTTTGGCGCATATTATGTCACAAAAACATCGTCGAACTCTTGGGGATCTTACGTGTGCCAGGCCAGTCTAAAATCGAGATAATCACACCGCTTTTCAAGAACGGAAACATCAGAGATTACTTGAGCAGCCCGAGGCACGCAAGAGCAAATAAGCTTTCACTGGTACGTAACTGCGTCCTCTCCGTATGCTCAACTTTGTGAGTCGTAACGTTTGATTATGGGCCCGTAATATTGCCGAAGCTTTAAAATATATCCACAGTCTCAAGCCCCCTATCTTCCACGGGGATCTCAAAGGCGTAAGGGATTTCTAATGTACCTTAAACGTCATTTCTGAGACAGTCCATGGTTCCAGGATAATGTGCTGGTCGATGACAATGGTCATGCGTGCATTGGAGATTTTGGATTATCCCATGCCTCCTCTGATTCACGCAAGTACCTCGATTCGTCTATTGTAGGTGCTCCAAGAAGCCCAGTGCGTTGGATGGCACCAGAACTTTTCTTGGGCGAAACAGTTAAAGTCACAGCCGAGTCCGACATATATGCGTTTGGCGGCGTCTTGTATGAGGTAAGCGTGTTCAAAGTTCAACTTTGTGATCAGATTATCTCCGGGAAACTCCCGTTTTTTAGGCTCGCGGATGGGACAGTCTCAGATGCGCTCAAAAGGGGTGAGCGCCTGGAAAGACCAGAGGGGGTTTCTAGGGATGATCTACTCTGGAAGACAACCAAGCGGTGCTTGGAGCGGGATTCTAAACTACGACCAGACGCGTGGAAGCTAGTTGAAACCCTAAGCCTGGCTCCCCGTTCCCGTTGACACTAGTGCTTATGTCCTATGGTACGATCATCTGATGGCATCAAGTATACCTGGATCAGTTTACTCTAATTTGTAGATGACTACTGGCAGCAATTCAAGCACCTTCTGATCTTAGAGCCCTTGTCAGTGCAAGCAAACGGAACAATTTAAAGATATATCAAACACGAATTAAACAAGACAAGCTTCGTGTCCGTACGTTAGATAGAAATGGGCGCATATAGAAGATCTTTGATAGTACTGGACAACAGCCCCACAAGCACGTGCACAGAAGTGATTCCAATGCTCGTCGTTCTCATGACCTAGATCCAGACGTTCATAAAGTGTAGTTCCATTGTTCTGTCCGGGGTTACTCGATGGATATTTGAGGCTGTAGCGCAACACCGCCGCTAAAGTAAGCCGATTGCCGTTCAGCCATGCCCCCTGGTGTTTTCGGTGAAGATAAGTATTGTGGGTTCGCATTTATATCTGAAGGGGGAGTGAAAGAGAAGTTAATCACCAAGTTTAAATGCATCTGCAGCTTGTTGCCGGACAGGCGTATAGGACTGACCATGCGTCTTGGAGTCATGTAATCCCTTGTCGAAGTCGAAGAAGCACTTGAGGCCGACGATGAAGGTGATCAGCACAAGCAAGAATGCAACCACCGCTGTAAAAGAACAATTCAATGAACGGCAGGCAAGGAAACCAGGTTGAACTGACTGAAAACGGTGAGCGTTGCACGGGTTGTGATGTACTCGTACGAGGAGGATGGTAAGTAGAAGCGGACTAGTTTGTATACTGAAAAATAGTTTTAGGTCAAAAAGCATGGGGACAATCAAAGTGAGCCCTTACCAACTACAAGAACGTAGGTAAGCGATAGGTTTGATCAGTCATCGAGCTTCAGGACACAGAAGGACAGGACGTTACAGTAGCTCATCGCTGCTGCCATCAGCGCAAGTGATATCAACATCATCCTGAAGCACAAATTAGTCAATGAAACAGGTGGCAAAGAGATTGCTAACCATTTGATTTCACGTTGAACGGCGTAACGGCACCCAACTAAAAGGATCAGAACGACAGGAATAGCAGCAATCGTAACTCCAAACTCGGCGGTGTCATCAGTAAGAACGACGATGAGCAGCTGTCGTTACAGTGTCGGTGGTCTGTCGATAGCAAAAGGAAAGAGCGGGCTACATACCTGCATGGTAACCCCAACGAAGCAAAAGAAGTCGAGCTTGAGGAGACAAATGAAGATTTGGTAATATTGATACATGGCTAATGGAATCCGATGAACCAAGGATGCGAACAAGTGGTACAGATCCACTCACATTTCAACTTGGGGCTAGCCCCCACAACATGGAATATGACCCATCTGTGAATTGTAATGAAGTCACAAAAACCTGATTGGAGATGATGAACCTACCCAAATTCCCCGTATAGTTCTTTGATCCAGAACATCAGGAAAAGCCAGGATACGGCAATGACACACGGGGCAACGATGAGGAAAGGTTCTACCATGTGGAATAGCCAGCGGGTATCAGATGAACATTGAACTTGGGGCTGGATGCAAGGGACAAGCGCAGTCTGTGTCTCATGCACTTGTAGAGCTGAAAAGACGATGAGTGCGCCATGGAACACTGGAAGACGTCATTAGTCCATGGCATGAGAGATAAGCCAGGACAGTACATATGATCCCGAGCAGTTGGACGACGTTTCTCTGCCGCAAAGAATCGTAGGCGAAGGCAAGCTCAAATAGCCTGTGAACAGAATTAACAGCCCCTCCGAGTGGCCTTAAGGATGGACTCACTCGGCTAGAATGAAGAGGGCAAGATAACAGGGCAAGGTCTGCTTCGATTAGCATTTTGACATTGAAGGGGTTCGGATCAAAGCACCTTAGTGCGATTGTCGGTCACGGCGCCGCCGATGTATTTATCTACCTGTGAAATAGATGTTCTCTACCATTCGAAATCCTGACCCAAAAGTGATACTCACCATGCCGAAAGCGGATGCAACCATTGCGATGACTATGACGGCCTCTAAAGCACAACGTAGCACCAACAGGTAGAGAATTTGATGACTGTGTTACTCACGAATTGCGACTGTGATACATATTATGTGTGAGTGATGAGGAACGACTGAAATGCTGGCGACTTTAGACTGGACATACTTGTGATGAGGAAAGCTCGTTGGGCTCTTGTAGCCAGTACAGGTTCCACCGCCATCTTAGACGGAGGAAGCAAGCCTTGAGTGGCCAGAGGCTTGACTGCGAGGATGGGAACGGACCAACAACGGCGTTTGTAATTTAAAACGCTAACCCCAGTGGGTGGCTGTGCCAACCCATGCTGTGTGGATCAGGCGATGTATACTAACGAAAACAGGCGAAAATCACAGCAAAACCACTTTGGACTCTAATCAAGTGGGCCACCAGTGCGTGGCTCGAAAGCTAAATCTTCCAGCTCCGTACAATCACCCTGAATTTCAAAATTCATCACCTCTCAAGATGCTCTCTTTCACCGCCCTTGCAACCCACAGCTCTTCCTCCCACAGCGCCCGAATATTTTGCTTCATCCATTGGACCCATGCTTCCTCTCCACGAGCGTTTTTCACGTAGCCCACCGTGATGTACCTCTCGGCCCTCTTGATGAGCGTATCACAGAGAAAAACAACCGTCTTCCTCCAGGCTCGTTCGTTGTCGCCGGAAATCTGTGCCTGCTTGCCAACGACGACGTTGCGCCACGCCTGAATGTGATGGTCGTCTATAGAACCCAGGTCTACGGAAAGATGATATAATCTTAGACCAGTGATCAACCGCCAGGATGGTTGGGTAGTGCCTGGGGTCGAAGACAGCGTCCAATTCCTTCTCAAGGAATTGAGGTCAGAATGACTCGCACAAAGCAAAATGCTTACCCCCAATACCCCTCAGCAACCAGAACAGCTCTCACAAGATCGTGGAGTTGCGAGTCCATAAAGACATGCTCTTCAACAAGGTCTTGCACGTCGACTTCTCCGCTCGGTGAAGGCCCGTGTTCTGAAAAAGGGTTCACAAACCCATATTCCACAAATAACGTTTTATTGGAGTGTAATCCGTAGGTCAGATGAATTTCGTCGCCTTCCTCTATCTTCGCATTTCCGGAGGAAATAAATTTAAGCCCGTCCCCGATCGAATTCATAGGAGCGGAATTCCAGATGTCAGCCTTTGACGGAACAGGCTCCATCTGTGCTTGAGCTTGCGTGTGGTTGGCGAAGTCGAGAACCGGACACATAGTGAGATTGTCTGGGTCTGTTTGAAGGTGTTTCAGGCGGTAGTAGATGCAACGAGTGTTCACTGTTGTGGGAAGAGAGATTCACAACTTCATCAGGAAGTGGGGCCGAGTTACCATTCAGCCAAGCCCACAAAAAGTCCATAACTGCATCAGGTGCTTGAAGGCCATCCGGCAGCCGTTGAACTGCGGCCGCTAGGGAAGGGGTTTTCCGCTTCATTCCAATGAGTTCGGATATCATGAATTGTTTAGGATCAACAGGCACTCACCAGAAATGCATGGACTTTTGACCAGTCCTCCCAAAACCGGGTATGCAGGCGATGCAATGCCGCTAAGACACTTGGCGGGAGACTCGCCAGGAGTGGGACTTGCTGAATGTCCGCGCCGTTGAGTTCTGATTCGACAAGCCAAGTGAGAGGTTGAGTGTTGAAATCCCTTGGAAGCATTGATATGTAAGGTCCAAACAAGGGATCTGCACTATCCTCATCGACTTTGGGACGCCACAGGAATAGGTGCATCGAGATCAATTGTACGGCCGTTAATGCTTTGACCACTCGTGTATGAGCAGGGTATTGTCGTTTAAGCGTCATCTTGTTCATCAGGGCTTTCGCGGGGATCGCGAAGAGGACACTCCCTGGCTACAATGTTTTCAATACCAATCTACGCGTTATGATGGTGTTAAGCTGCTGAACCACTGACCGAACACGCTCTGCGCGCAAAGAGACCGTGACCAGCTGCATATTTCAAGTTTGTAGTCATTAACGACGCCTAGTGTGGACGCTGGAACTGATTGAATGTGGGCTACTCAACCATGTTCTGTTTCTTCGCATTCGAGGAGAAGATTTTGCGCTTGAAAGCCATGACCCTCGAGCCAGGATAATAAATTGATCCATCTACGCTTGAAGAGTGTCGAGGGTTTATCATTAATCATATCGATCACAAACTTGAGTGTCGATCTAATGAACGCGTCTTAATGAACGAATCCTGAGATGGTAAGGGCTAGTGAATTTGGTTTAATAGTTGAGTAAAATCTGACCTTGGTCCTCGACTAGCTACTCGTCATGAGACTGTTGAACGGCTCTCCGCAGTGGGTAATTTTTCCGGGATCCATTTCTGGAAACGATAACGGGACTCGATGTATCGATTCTGCTCTCTCAGGCTGATCAGGTCGGGCATCCGCCGTCAGAGCCATCCCCTGCTAACTTATCCACCTCAGCCCAACTCAAGATCATCCCACCCACTCTTCCTCACGCTATCCTTATTTCACCGCAGAAACATGTCTGTTTTCAACGCATCTCGTCTCCTCGGAAAGACCATCCTCATCACGGGAGCTAGTTCTGGCATCGGCGCGGTGAGTCTCGTCCGGGTTACCCGACGAATATCGATTGACCCGATCATCACGCTGCACTTTGCAAGGCCACAGCCATTCTGTTCGCCAAGGTAGCTATACTTCCTCAACTCTCGAGGTCTATCATCAATAACAATATTCACAGGGTGGTGCGAATGTTATCCTCACCGCTCGTCGAGCAGATGCATTGCGGGAGGTAGCAGAACAATGTGCCGCTGCACACAAAGAAGCTGGTGTCCAGCAAGGCGGCAAATTCGTCTCCGTCACTCTCGACATTTCCGACAAGAACCAGATCGCGTCCCTCTTGGAAAAAATCCCCGTTGACCTCCGTAACATTGACGTCCTCGGTGAACAACATTTTTTTGTCGTCGCATTCACCCACATTCAACCAATGCCTTTCCCTACGTTTCTTAGTAAACAACGCAGGCTTCGTCGTCGGGGTTGAACGTGTCGGCGATCTTTCGCTGGAAAACATGGAGGGCATGTTTGCCACCAACGTCTTTGGACTCATTGCCTTGACTCAGCTGTTCATCAAAGGTGTGTTTGTATATTGACTTGCTTTCGTCTTACCCATCCACTTTCAGACTTCAAGGCACGGAAGACCGGTCACATCATCAACCTCGGTTCCATTGCCGGAAGAGAGGCTTACGCCGGTGGCAGTCTCTACTGCGCGACTAAGCACGCAGTTAACGCGTTCAGCGGTGCATTGATGAGAGAGCTTGTCGACACTCCCATAAGGGTAACCGAGATCCAGCCTGGTACATTGTTTCTGTCGGAAAAAGTGCTCGGGATCTAATCATATCGTCGTAGGTATGGTTGAGACTGAATTCTCCGTTATCCGCTTCAAGGGCGACAAGTCAGCGGCAGACAAGGTATACGAAGGTTTGCAACCATGTGTGTTCTGATTCATGATGGTTATTGGTCATCTGCTGATCATCTCCTCAGTGGTTGCTCAAGACATTGCAGAGGAGATTGTTTGGGCAGCATCGCGCCCTCCTCACGTCAACCTCGCTGAAGTCTTCGTTCTTCCTGTGAACCAAGCATCGGCTACTATCAACTACAGGGCACCCAAGCTTTAACCCGGACCCCATTCGTGCTTGTAGAGATGCAGTTATGATATAGAACATTTGATATAAGATGGGAAAGTGTAGCGATAAGAATACAGCAGCGATATCGTTAACGAAGATGCATTACAAATCATGACAGGACGAAGCTAGCTTTTGCTTTTCTTGCTTTTAGATCTTGTCACCTTCTGAGGAATAGGCTCTGACTCAATGTCATTGTCGTAAAGATACTTCTTCACGACGACGTGTTCGGCAACAAGATCTGGCAACGGTCGATTTTCAATGTCGACCAGGTTTCCGAGAGGGTCTAGAGGAAGGTTCTGAAACAGGATTAGAGTCTGTTGGAAGAGTTTACAAGGGTGTTCACCTTTGACGTTGGAGCTAAACAACCTTTCACGACAATGACATCCTTTGGTAGAAGTTTCCCCATAGGGGCAAGCTCATCGAGATAAACGGCAGTCGATAATCCTCGATGCCACTTAACTTGTTTCCTGGGCTTGGTCTCATTA
>JBBPQY010000064.1:0-10161 GCA_038092735.1 Chalciporus rubritubifer
CTGGGTTTCGTCGAAACCTGTCCAGATGCTGTTGTTAGAGGCCTCACTGAGAGAAAGAACGATGTTGATGAAGTCTTCAGGATGGTCGTGAATGTTGATGGGAAATGAGAAGAGGTTGGTGCCCCGAACAAAGGTGCCGAGGGTGAGGTGCACCCCACACAAGGACATGCAAATAAAGAAGCAGTGACCAAACTGGGTGGACATAGCGAGGCCGGCGAGCTCAGCCATCTGCAACAGCGAGTCTTTCCACAGATCTTGTTTGTACTTGTACTTGACCTCGCAGTAGGTGTAAGCTGTGCTGGATGGGGTGCTGCCATCCTTTTGTGTTAAACCCTTTGGTGCAAGGACAACGTCAGGCATTCTATAGGAGTCATTCAGAACATTGGTGTGTGTTCACCATATCAAAGGTGAGTTATCAGCCTTGGGCTTGCCCCAATTAGCCACATCAAGTATCTGCAGCTAGCTGTTAGCCTCCCATCTGCATGCCATCTCCAAAGACTTACGACATTGAGGAGCTTCACAACCTTCTCCTCCAAATCAGGAATTCCAGCCAGGAACTCTCCACCACCTGGAGCCACCAAGTCAACCCACTTCCGGTCCTTGTAGTGATCTTCTGACAGCTGCTCGAGGATGCGTTTGATAACCTGCTTGGGTCTTTCCTTGGCTTCTTGAAAACGCTGGGCAAAGTGCCATAAGGGAAGATGCTGAGAGGATCCACATCGTAGGTGGACACAGGACCTGCCACCTCATCTTTGGTTGGCCTGTCTGCTACTGCATGGGTAGGGGGATTCTCCATCATAGGGCGATGATTTTGAAAGGTGCGGGCCTGGAAAACATGACAATATAAGTTACATGGAGATGAGCCACTAGCAGGATGAAACTCACTGTAAAGTGCCAAACTGGGTGCGCCACCCCCCCCATACTACGTGCGCGCAGTAGGTGAGGAAGCCCTCATTTCCCACAGGTTTTGGTGGCATTGGAGCTGAGTTGATGTTAGCTTGACACAACAATGGATGGAGCTTTGGAAGGACTGACGCTTAGTAAGTCCAGGCGACAGGAATCAGGCAAGGAGTTGATAAGTGCAGGCAAGGAGTAAGCGCAGGTGACAGCCTGAGGAATCAGGCAAGGGTCTGGAAAAGCACTTCGCGACGCCCACTGACATGTTCATATAATACTCAATGTGACACATGTCACTCCAAAGGAGTGGAAAGGACTCCTTCCTTATATTATTCCAACATCTTCACATGTGAATTAATCTAGAGCGATTCCAAACAAGGGAGGAAGGGAAGAAGTATGGCAGTTATCACCTTGCTACCCCATGTACACGAGTGTTGTGTGCCCTGGTACCATTATGATACATTATTGCGGTAGAAACAAAAAAGTCCGGGCACAGGGAATAAGCAGCCAATGATCTGAGTCACAGAGGACCCCAGGCATATCTTGGCTAAAATTCACGCCCAGTCATATATATCTGCCGCCTTCCATTCCACCTACTCTCTACCACCACCACTTCTCCATGGTCATCATCTGTGTCATTGTGTGTCCTTGTCTTGTCATTGTGTATCCTTGTCTTGTCGCCGTGTATCCTTGTCTTGTCTCCTTGCGTCGTGGTCTCATCATTGTGTGACTCATCTCCTTGTCGTGCATCCTTGTCTCGTCATTATACGTCTCATCTACTCGTCGTGTGTCCTTGTCTCCTCATTATGTGTCCTTGTCTCATTGCAGTGTATCCTTGTCTCATTGCAGTGCATCCTTGTCTCCTTGCGTCCTTGTCTCATCGCATCCTCATCTCATTGCCTTGTGTCCTTGTCTCCTAATTGTGCATCTTTGTCTTGTCATGTATCCTTCTCTGGCGGCAGTGTTGGTAGAAGTAGCAAGATGTTGTAATTAATAATGCTTACGATAATAAGATAGCAATTCACAGATACATCATATCTATGCCAGGATGAAGACTATTTAGAGAATGAGACACAAGGAACAATGATGGGAACATCTTGTCAATAGAGGCACAAGCTTGGGTATAGAAGTCCATTAAATAAATCGGTAGACAATCAATGGTGGGCAATGATACAATATCATCAAGACCAGCAGCTCTAGGTACTATGGAACAATGGGTAAGTGAAAGCGAACATTGTGCGGGAATGACTGCAGCTCTCGCGAGGCAATAACAATCTTTGCGGAGAAGTCCTCAATGCCAAGAGGTGTGGGTGGAGAAGCTGACAACGATGGGGAGTCGGACAGCAATGGGGTATGCAGGGTGGTAGGGACTCCGTGGATCTGGGTCAAGCCCCAGTTAGCATAGGCGGCAAGAGGGCAACGGAGCTACAGCTGGCAAGCAGTGAGGTTCGGAATCATGGTGGAAAAAGGGGGATTTTAGTGATCAGTGAAGCATTGCAAGTCGGAAAAAGGAGAGTAGTTACGAGTGAGCGGCGAGGTTCGGAACCATGGTGAATAAGAATGCAGGTGAGTGGCTCGACGAAAAACAAAAAAACTAATGAGAAACATCATCAAACAAGCTCCTGGCAGAGATAATTGACGTACTCACCTGGTATCCATCGACAGCATGCCCCTTGACCACAGTAGACTGTGTGCATTCTTGAGTAAGTCCGAGTCAATGGTGATGGCGTGGTGAAGGCTGGTGTGTGAAAAAAAATGATCATTTCAACTTGACTAATCCAGACATGGCCTGTGTGTCAACATCGAGTCTCCCAATCCAGCCCAGCATCACGCCTAGCATTATTGCTGCACGGTATAAAGGTATGCTGTTCCATTCTATCCTTTCAGATGTTCTCCCCTCAATGGACCTCTCCAGTGATCAGCGCGTTGCACTAGCGCAGGCGCAGGCATTACTGGAGGGCATTGGGCTCTCACCAGATCTCGAATCAATCGTTTTGTTGTCTCGTCCATCCTCCCAGCTTTCCTCGCGCTCATCCACTCCTACACTCATTCGTTATTCCAGTCCCTCACCAGCTGTCACTGCTTCCCAATATCTCCCACCACCTGCTCGTTCATTCACTGAAGAGGAGATCGACCAAAGGCTCTACAAGATCAACTCTAAGCTGTCTGTCCATCAAATCATGATCCACCCCCCTGGCGTCATCGTTGAGTACCCACAAACGGGCGAGTCCAAGGACATTGGCATCGCCCATGTCTTTCCCATTGATCCTGATGCTTTCAAGAATCCCAAGTCAAGTTTTCAATACTCGTTGGGTGACTCCCACAGCGGCCGACCAGACATCAAGTGCAGCCTTTTGACCAATGTCAATGGCGAGCAGGTTTCATGCATGCAAACATACATCTCATGTAAGTGTATTGTTTATGTGAATTTCTGTACAAACATTACAACAGGTCACGGTCTCAAGGTTTGCTCTGCCCACAGTGATAAATCAACAATGGAGTTTGAGCACTCATATACGAGCCTGGAACAGGTTCGCACACAACTCGTTCCATCGCTTTGGGTTGACACTGCCAAGGCCGAAGTCTTTATGAAGACTCTCGTGCTCTTCTGTTCGCTGAGCAAACATGGTTGTTCGTTTAGAAACACTTTGGAGTTTGGCACAGCAGTATTAGCAGACATGGACAAAGAGTCCAATTCTGAGTTTGAGCTGACAATGAAAACAGTGTTGGTGGGTCAAACATGCTTCCACCTGGTGCCATTATGTTCGTCAAGCATGGTCGCCAGAGTCGGCGAAAGCAAATTGATAGCAGCAAGAAAGCATGCCAGGGAATGCTTGTGATGCACTGAGATCATTCCAATTGTTATTTTATTTCGTATGTTGCTGGCTTCGAGATTGAACCAATACTAATATACCTGCAGCTGCCAACATCGTACGCGCACCCACCGTGCACATCTAATCCTGCGCAATTTGCAGGAATATGATATAGATTATTTATGTGCCCTCTTCGAGAACGACATGCATGCACTTGCGAAATATGAAATTGCTGCCATGAAGGAGGGATATGGCCCATGTGTACCATGTACATTCACGGCACCGCTGTCTGCGCAAAAGCAGCTCTGCCGTATGTACTACTTTTCCCCCTTTCCCATCAGTGCTAATACATTGTGACCTACAGCACATTGGCATCGCTTCTCCAATGGCTTGCTTGCCCAAGGAGTTCTTCTTCCTTGTATTACAAAGTGTGAGGCTACATTCCATATCTACGTACCGAATGATCTCCATGCATGCCCTCGTATCGTTGTTGTATGTCGAAGCCCACATTTCCATGTGTCACCAGCACCAGCCAAAACACCCTCATCCTTAGTTGCTGACCTGCATAGACTGCTGGATGAAATGGGCTGGCGTCTGGCTGATGCGACACCACGACGTGTCATGCTTGACTCCGGGTTTGTCCATGGACTGCGAAATCTACTTGGCTGGGAGTCCAATCAGTCTCCAAGCCTATCAGACCTTCATCCATCACTTGCAAATCTTGATCATCTATGGCGGCACCTTATTAATACAGTTCACCTCATGAAGTTCCCATACAAAACTGGGTTCGAGGGTATGTGCTTGCTATTTTTTCTATTTTTATTAATTTAAATTTAAATTATACCTCCCGCTTGACTTCCAGATGTTGCACAGTTAGTTAGCAATTCATACGATAATCCCCAGCACTATGTCCAATGTGCTGAGACACCCAAGGTTAAGGGCATGGAGTTTCAACTCATTGTCTACATGTCCCCAGCCATGTCATTTCAATTGATACATGCAAAGTGCCTCTTGATCGACATGTCATTCAAATGTGTTAGCAGGAAATGGGAAGAGTTTGAGATTGAAACTTGGGATAATAGACATATGTGATGTAAGTTATTTATTTTTTCTTGAAATTTAACTTATCTGTAGCTTTTTATAGCTATCATTGTTGCTTGTGCATTCACGACATCGGAATCAGCCGATGCACATCTTATCTTGTTCACCCATATCTTTGAAATTGCAAAGCATGACACCGGACTTGAGGTGTCATTCCAGTATATCTCGGGACATGGTATTCAGTCTGTTGTAGCTGATGGCCACAGGGAACAAGCTCTTGGTCAGTCGAGCTTCAAAGTGCTTCTATTTGTGCTAATACAGCTATAGGTTTAGGACAGTTCTGTGTTGCACTTTGTTGTGGCAACAAAATGCCATGTCAATATGAACCAAGTCATCACCTCTGTGACCTTTGACAAAATATAACTCCTTCCGGACACTTCCCAACTGGTTCCATGAAGTCCAGTCCACTTCTGGACCTTCCGGAAGTGTTTCCAACATTTCCGGAGATTCCAACATTACCAAGCATTTTCGGAACCTCTGGAAGCAGCACAGAAACTCTGGAACAAGCGCAGGAATTCCGGAACCTCGGAACCTTCGGAACTGTTTAGTGTGCACTCCTATTCATCATGTTCTATTCATACACTCTCCTATATCGTCCATGGTACATTCCATCATTCCCTATTCTTAGCCTTGTCATCTCACGACATTTGGTATCCGGGTTTCAGGTATTCCGGACCAGAGTTACATCGGACTTATGTGAGCATGTCTCCACCCACGTACATGATGTTGAATCTGCAGGGATGAGACATCAGCATGATCCTAATCGATGAGTGAATACAAAGAAAAGGGAGCGGTAGAGACCGCGTCAGCGTGAATGCTCAGAGCCCTTGCCATGGGGGGACATAGTCTCCCCATGGGAATTGACTCATAAGGTCATGTCCCTTGAGCGTGACCACGTCAAAGGGATGTCTGGCAGCGTGAGCCGCACAGGACGACCATCATTCTTGCAAGGCAAGAACACTGGAGCAGTCAGCGGCGTGTTACCACACAGCTGAGCTGCCCAGGGCTCATAACCTGTTGAGAGGAAGTAGTTAGGAATTACTCCAGTGAACTTACCTGCAGTAAAGGTGCTTGGTAGCGTCGAACATTGTGGTATGAAGTCAAGAGTTAATTCAAACCCAGACAAGCTGAGTCTAGAATATGTATGTACATAGCATGGTAATTACTTACTATACTAGGAGTATATGCTACATTCAACAGTAACAAGCCATGGAGAGATCCTGAAGTCAAGGGGAAGCAAGTTATTGTCTTCACCGAAACCTGCTTAATCCCCTTTGACATAGTTATGCCTGATGGAGCCGGGTAATGCTCCCAAACCGAGAATATGGTGGTTGTCACACTCGGAGGTAAACATCAACTGCAGAAACTCATCTTTTTAGTGTAGGTACCCCACTTAATGGAACCAGCTCCCGTCCAATCACCTCCAGAGGGGGCCTGGGTACCAATGCCGACTGTGCCCCCCATGATGGAGAAGGTCACAGTAGGTCCTTCTTTCCCCCTCCTCCCACTCCAAGTCCACAGGACACGGCACCAAATATGCCCCTCCCCACACAAGAGGCTACACAACACAGGACACCTACTACCCAGGCTACCTCGTCAAACAGACAAACCACCCTACCACGAAACCTCAAAGTACGAACGAGGAAAGGAAAACGGATGAAAGCACATATTAAGGTCGCAACCCTCAATATGCGAGGACGATGGCATCAACAAACCAACAAATGGTTTCACATTAACCAGATCATGCGAGACCAAAATTAAGCATATTAGCACTACAAGAAACCCATCTCACCAACGACAATGCCAGCACCCTCAACGACTGCTTTTCACAACGCCTCCACATAATATCCTCCTTAGAATCTACAAGACCAAATGTGAAAGGTGTAGCTATTGTGCTTAATAAACAGCTGACCAGTACCCAAGGTATTACCTCCCTTGAACTAATCCCCAGGCGTGCACTCTTCGTTCGAATCCCCTGGCACCGAGAGGAGCAACTGAATGTTCTTACCGTATATGCCCCTAATGATGCAACTGAAAATCAAAACTTCTGGACCGCGATACTTGACCAAATACAAGACAAGAATATCCCTGCATCACACATTGTCCTAGGAGACTTCAACGTCGTTGAGGATGCTCTTGACCACATCCCCCCACACCCAGACAACAGTCAAACAATCAAATCTCTTGTGGAATTCAAAACCAAATTCCACCTTATTGACAGATGGAGATCCGAAAACCCTGACTCAGTAGCCTTTACTTTCGCTCAATCCGCAGCGCAGGGTGGTAGACAATCTCAGATAGACAGAATCTATATACTACCAGAATACGCCACCTTTAGCAACGATTGGAACATCTCCCCACCTGGCATTCCAACAGACCACCAATTAGTATCTGTCCGACTATCCCACCATAACCTCCCATACATAGGCAAGGGTCGCTGGTCCCTGCCAGCATTTATTCTGAAAGACCAACAAGTTGCGGACGAATTAATCCAGCTCGGGAGAGATATGCATAAGTCCATCAAACACTCACTTGATTACTGCTCTGAAGACATGAACCCACAAATATTCCTGAAGAACTTTAAAGATAAAGCCATGTCCTTGCCGCGAAGTGTCTAAAACCAAAATACCCAGATTAGAATCTCAGATCACCTCCCTCAAATCTAAACTGAAACGAACTCTGGAGGACAACAAAACCCCATTAGAAGAAAAGCAGTTCACGAGCATAACCTTACAGGAAGAAATGAACAGACTGCAGACACTCTGCCATGGTGAGATCCAAGACAACCTTTCCACAAAGGCACAACTAGAGTGCGAATCCCCAGCCAGTAAGTTCTGGGCCCAGAGTGGGAAGCCTAAGAAAATGAGGGACACAATTATTGAACTCAAACGACAGGACAGTCCTGAAAACCAACCCATCTATGAATACAGATCAGATAAAATGGTGGAAATCGCATGTGCTCACCACGACTCACTTCAGTCCAAGGATATTGCCCCCGACATGGAACAGCAACAGGAAACATCAAAAGTCCTAGAAGATATTTCAATACAATTTTCGGAAAAAAGCAAACAAACCCTTAGTAAAATGGTTGAATCCAAAGAAATAGACAGTATTATTCGTAAGCTACCAACCGGAAAAGCCGCTGGCATCGACGGTCTAACATACGAATTCTGGAAGTGGTTGAGGTCCAAATCTTAAAAACTAAACAAAGAAGAAGATAACAAGGAACCCTTTGACCTAAGCTGGTGCCTGCCCGCTACATACAATGACATTGAAACTCATGGCGTCAACCCGCTCACTGGGTTCTCCGAAGGATGGATGTGCCTGTTATACAAGAAAAAAGATAAAAGAGACATTGCCAACTATCGGCCCATCATGCTCCTTAACAGCGACTACAAAATCTTCACAAAAGCCCTGGCATTGAAACTAGCAGAAACTGCACCTGAGATAATCCATGAGAACCAAGCAGGTTTCCTCCCCAAAAGAAGCATCTCAGATCAGATCCGACTTACCCAGCTAATACTTGAGTATGCTGAAGTTGAAGAGAAAGAGGGCATGGTCGTTGCCCTGGATCAAGAAAAAGCCTATGATAAAATAGATCATACGTACCTTTGGACCACCCTACGGAAATACGGAACCCCTGAAAAGTTTATCTCCACTGTCAAATCACTATATGAACACGCCGAGACCTCAGTCATAGTCAATGGTGAGCTAAGCAAGAAATTCCATATCCACCAGGGAGTACGTCAGGGAGATCCCCTGTCATGCCTTCTCTTGACATCGCAATTGAACCACTAGCTGAAATGCTAAGAAAATCGAACTTACTGGGCTTCCGATCCCCACAATCTAATAAATGAATTATAGTTACCATGTTTGCTGACGATACAATAGTCTACCTATCAAAACAAGATAGCTTCGACGATCTACTTAAAATTCTAACAAGTTGGTGCAAAGCGTCTGGAGCTAAATTCAACATATCCAAGACCAAAATAATCCCAATCGGACCCAAGGCATTCCGCAATGAACTTAATGCAAGTCACAAGCTGTCCACAGACCAACAACCTATCCCTGACTCTATGTCAATTGCCCCAGATGGGAAAGCAATCCAAATACTTGGAGCGTGGATAGGTAACAGAATCAATGAACAAGCGATCTGGAGTCCCACAATGGAAAAGATCCAATCTAGCCTCGAACGATGGGAGAAAACAAACCCCACGATAGAAGGAAGGAAGATTATAATATAACAAACAGTTGGTAGTATGACACAGTACCTAACTAAAGTACAAGGCATGCCCAAAGAAATCGAGAAGTGTCTACAGAAGACAATACATAAATTTGCCTGGGACAACTCCAGGCGGCCTACAGTTGGAACTCAAACACTGGAAGCACCTATAGATAAAGGAAGAAAAAACCTGCTAAATATCTCATCCTGGAATGAAGCAATTGACCTTACCTGGCTCCAAGGACTCCTGAAGCCCCCGTCAGAATGACCAATGTGGGCCGACTTTGTACTTTTCCTCATTGCCAAGAGAGCGCAAGCCACACCATCTGTCAACCCCTCCTCGACCAGAATTAACCCCTTCACACAGTCCTGGAAACCCAGTAGTAAACACCAAGAACACAACACCCGAAGGATGTTGAAAGTAGCAGACAAATATAACGTCCGTCTAGATGTAATCAAGCTCTCCCGAAATACCAAAGAATCCCTATCCATTTGGTTCCACATTGAAGCCATGAAAGGCCTTGCTAAATTAAATAACCATTACTATGCTGATTGCCTGTGCAAAAACCACCATGTCCGATCCATCGGAGAATTGATGCCATTAACAACCAAATTACCCTCTGACCACAGACAACACCCCTCGTGCACCTGCGAAAAATGCTCCGCCACATGAAATATCCATAACTGACAAAATATAACTCCTTCCGAATACTTCCTGACAAGTTCCATGAAATCCAATCTGCTTCCAGACCTTCCGGAAGCATTTCTGATGTTTCCGGAGATTCCGATGTTTCTGAGTGTTTCCGGAGATTCTGGAACAAGTGCGGGAACTCCGGAACAGCGCGGGAACCTTCGAAATTGTCCCAGTACGCACTCCTATTCATTGCACTCTATTCATACATTCTTCTATGTTTATTCACGATACATTCTGTCATTCCATCATTCCCTATTCTTATCCTTGTCACGTAGATAGGGACATCCATGGCAGTCACAGGTACTGGATCAGTGAGGCGTAGAGGAGGGGGAGAGGTAGAGATGGGTTTGGGTTCATGCATATGCCATCCGGGAGTGGTGGTGAAGGACACGGGGACGGGGTCAAGTTCGCGAGTTCCCCATCCTGGGGTGGCT
>JBBPQY010000065.1:0-10085 GCA_038092735.1 Chalciporus rubritubifer
TTCCTTTCTTCCTTTCTTCCTTTCTTCCTTTCTTCCTTTCTTCCTTTCTTCCTTTCTTCCTTTCTTCCTTTCTTCCTTTCTTCCTTTCTTCCTTTCTTCCTTTCTTCCTTTCTTCCTTTCTTCCTTTCTTCCTTTCTTCCTTTCTTCCTTTCTTCCTTTCTTCCTTTATCTCCTTCTCTATTAGAACCTTATAGCCTTTCCCAGACAAATGTGCACGTACTACTTCTCCTTTCTTATCTTACAGACTCTTAGCATACATTCCAAATCCCGCACAACTCGAGTGAGCTCATCACAACTCCTTAGAGTTCTTCACAGCTTGGCGTTACGCTTCATATTGGCCAACCCCCGTGAATGTATGCCGAATACCAAAAAGACTCCCCAGGCGACCGCCGGGGGAGTCGTGTTTGTCTACAAGCTGACAGGTCGTGAGCACGACGAAACCCGCAAGCCCATTAAATCTTCATTTATTCGGAATAAAATAAAACTACAAAGAATATCAGAAAAACCAGTCATTTCACACATTCCTAAGCACTTTAGTAAATACTACATTTGTTCTTTTGTTTGTATTGCCTGGGATAATGCCATTTTTGCAAGGTCTCAATTACATTAAAAATGGCAAAAGTCTTCACTATCATTATTATTTCAGATTATTTTATTAATGTATTTATATCTATGAATATATTTTAACAGAGTCGTGCCACTGTGACTTGTGGCACATTTATCCTGGCGTGGAATTGAGAATTCATCTTTGTTGACATCAAGGATAGGGAACAACATGGGTATATCCTTGAGTATCTGAGGCTATATCCCTCAGATTCAGTGGGAGGAGAATAGCCTAAGTATCACTCCCTGGAAAGAAAACTGCAAAATTTACAATATAGCTAGAACATAAATCAGCCCTTTCTAAAGGCTCCCCTAAAGGCATTGACTCTAATTGAGGTCTTGAGGAAAATAAAAATAAAATCTTATACAATTCTAATGCTGTGGATTACATTACAAAATTCAAGTATTAGAAAGGCCAGCATTTGATGAATGGCAAACTGACCAGCAGCTTTTCGTGTGATCATCTTTGTCATTTAGCACATTGTATCACATTCAACTGGAGCCCAAATCTTCTACATGTGTGCAAACAAAGTCTGTTGAGATGTCTTGCCTGTCCTTCTCCAAGTCTTCAGGTTCTCTCTGCTATCCTGAAATTTGCCCATTTCTTCAATCTCTTCCTATCTACCCACCTTGTCGTTTATCAAGATCACCTGTGGGTTTTGTATGCTCACCCTCATTCTTTTCATCTGTAAGCTGGGTAGTGACCTGGTTAGTAAATTGAATCCAAACTTTGACAGTATACTCATCAATTTGGTCACTGTTCAATTTACTGGCCAAAATGTGGTGATTTTTCCATTTCTCAGATATTCTTAAATCACACATATAAAGAAATAGATGAGTAGAAGAAAGCATAAGAGGAAGAGAGAGATTGGGCAGAGAAATCCCTGCTGAAAACAGTCTCTGGCAGGCAAGAATGTTGAAACAAACCCATTAACAGCTTGCACCTGAGTTTTCCATTTTTTTAAATTGTTTTTATCCAAGAAACAAATTCTAAATATGATTGCATTATTTTTCTGTAAACCTAGGTGCAATCTGTTAATGGATATTTCTATGGTATATTTGCATCTTCTAAGTTAGTGGAGAAGGGGGTGTGGGAGTTGACTATATGCGGGCTGAGACAGCCAAAAATGGAAAGGCCAGTGCACTTAGTACGCGAGACAGCCAAAAAAGGAAAAACCACATGCAATGCTTATGTCACTTGCTTTTTTCAATGCTGGCTAGTTAGTTGATAAGCTAAATACGTGCTGCTTATGTCATGCTAGGGTCGGTTGGACCCTGAGATACTTAGGAGTTGTGTGTCGCTTGTTACCACTCGGAGTTATTATCGGCTATAATCTAGAGAAGAAACACAAGTCCGTGCAATGCCATAAGGAGAGACCCCCAAAACCGCAAAACAAAAATAAAGTAAATAAAGAGAGAACACCCTCTAAAAAGACTCCCCTCCATCCTCTTCACTCACATACTTATAGATACAAACTACAATATTGCCTGTGATTTAGTTTTAAACATTATTTCGCAATATCTGTGTCCTATCTTGCAAGACTTGGTCCACACAATTATCAGATTATGTAAGCGGCATCTAAGCATACCAAAAGCAGCCACTACTCCCACCACATATCCATATTTGGAAATCACCTGCTATCTTATATTTCTGGTGTTTTTGCCATAGTCCCTTGTTCCCCTGCTATATATATAATGAGAACATATTATAAGCCCAGATTGAGTCCAAGCTGTGTGTGAAAGCCACGATGTTGTGTTTTTAATATGTTTTTCAAAGTCTCCTAAATTTCAAGTATTTTCCCACACATTTCATATGTTTGTTTTGCTCCTCCCCCTCTTAATTCTTCTAGACAGTGTCAGGAAAGTGGGAGGAGATTGAGATGAATGTAGGCTACTTGCACAGATAATTACATCTCATAGATATGTCATATGTTAGCTTCTATACCCCTATCAACAAAAAAGCGAAAATATATTATTAAGCACTTTTTAACACATAATATCCTTATGTAAGCGGTAAAAGCGTGTATTTAATAGTTAATATGCTATTATGTAGATCTACAGTATCTATGTAGCAGGGGAACAAGCAAGGGTATGTCAAAAACATCAGACACATATGATATCAAGTGTTATCCAAAATTGGCTATGTGGGTGGGAGTAGTGGCTGCTTTTGGTACGCTTAGATGCTACTTACATAATCTAGAATTTGCGCTGGGATATATATGTCCGGCAGTGTCCGGTGTCCTGCATGACATAACTGCTGGTACCTTGAAATGCTTAGCCGACAAAAGGTCCGAGTGGTAACAAGCGACACAACACTCGATACTTAGCACTCGCAATTGATTCGGATATCTTATGGCATTCATTCATTCATTCATTCATTCATTCAATATGAAGATGAGTATATAAATCCAGCATGGGAGCTAGTGGGGGTATATTCCATCCCATCAAGTCATGTCGCCCCCATATACTCCAGTGGACATCTCCTTCAACAATCTGATAGATGAACTTTGTGACTTTTCTTTATCACCACCTCCTCGGTCTTCTTTGGCAATCTCCTTTGACAATCTCATAGACCAACTTGTGAATACTCCATTGGAAGGTCCATCGTCACCTCCAGATTCCCCTCAATCTCCTGTAGTGGCATTCACACAGACATCTGCTGATGAAGAGGTCTCTGAAAAGAATGCTCGTCTTCCGTCTTCATTCGATCTTCTTGTAAAACATTACTCTGACATGCATGACTCAATGTTTGGCTCAGATCACAGTTCTCTGGAAGAATGCAATGGTCAGCTGCCCAGCAAGTGTAGGGGAAGGGTGTCAAAGCACAGACAGCACAAGGAGGTGATGGTCCTACCTTCACATGATCAATCCACAACAGTGTCGAGGCCACGAGGAAGGCCTCTCAAATCACCCTGCGGTGATCGATCTGAGCCATCGGATGATGAAGCAGAAGGTATTCACAGCCAAAGGTCCTGTGTGGTCTTTGACAATGATCCATGACAGTGCCAGTTCCCAAAAGACCTCGAGGAAGGCCCATAAAGAGAAAACGTGGTCCCAAGTCAAAGCCTAAGAGTTCTGTTCCAGTGTGAGTCCAACCCATCTCTAGCAAAACTCATCATACACACCATTCTGCCAGAAATCGAAAAGGACAATCTCCTTCAAGTCTCATGGAGACCGAATATGGGCACAACTCAATAGCAGAGCTGCAACAAGAAAGCCCTTCAATGGATGAACTCGAAATGCAAATGCAAGTTTCCGACATCTTCCCTGATGCATCGCCACGTCTATCACCACCCATGGCACATAATTCTCCTGTAGAAGACGCACCAGATGTTTCGAGGGAAGAAATTGCAGGCAAGTGTAGTCACTTTGCCCGGTTTCAGAAGCTCATTCTGAAGAAATGATTTCAAGCCCGTGTTTTATCAAGGCCAGCGTTCTGGACCGTCGCCTATGATGTTCTGAACAGTCTGGAAGACAAGCAGTGGATCGAAGTCGTGGTGGCAGACTTCTATTTGACCTCCATCTGGTACGAATTGCAGGGCATCACTCCGATACGTTACGTCTCCTATTCGTCCATTCAATCCCTTCGCTTTAATGACGACCCACCGACCAATGAGGAGATTGCCAGATTCATGCACGACTACTTCATTCCACTTCATCAGGACATACCCCAAGTTCCTGTCGCATTCCTGGTCCATCACAATGCACACTTCTTCGGTGTCATCTTTGACTATGCTCACAGCACTGCTTATGTCCTCGGCAGGAGAGTCGGAGGGGAGGAGTATGATCCAGATTGGACTGCTTGGCAAGGGCCACGCTATTGGTCGCGAATAGCAGAATTCCATTTCTGGGAGGCTGTCAATCCTGACGATGTCATGGTCCTCACTAAAGACTGGCATCAAAACGGGTATGATTGTGGCCCCACCGCTTGCGCCGTGATTCAGCGGTGCATGCAAGATGGTCTGGAGATGACCTGGCAATCCATGATGACCCGTGATGCAGGACTGCCATGTGGTCATCTTTTGCGCCGAAGAATGCTTCAGAGGATCAGGGAACAGTGTCTCAAAAGCTATAGAGACTATCTGCATCTCCGGGACTATCCGCCTCTTCACTGGAGCGATGCTGGAGTAGAGGAAGAGACACTGGACAGCTTTGCCCAAGGTGGAGATCGGTTGCGCGACGATCGTCTGCTACGTTCATTGACCAGCGCCAGCAACAAGTGTCAAGCATGCAGCAAAATGATCGCCAATGCCTGCAACGATTTCAGGATGCAACAGATGAAAACGACCGTCACCGAAGACCCTCTGGAAGAGCAGGAGATTCATCAGGCTGAAAAGGACTCAGAAACAGTGGGTGAGGACATTTCCATGTTGTCGCAGTCATACTAGCATCTTCATGGCATATATGACAGAAGGCGAATGCATGGCAGAAGGCCATTCCAGAGAGCATATGCAGGCTTTGATGATGCAGATAAAGAAACACAAGATACTCCATGGCGCTCGCAACAAGGAGGCACGACCTGCTCGCGCTATAGGTGCTCCAATCAAACAGAAAAAGAAGGACTCAGACGATGTTACAGACGACGACGAAGAAGCTCATCCTGAAGAAGACCATCAGCGCTCCGCTGCAGCTAAGACATTGAGAAAGAAAGTCACAGACTGGCATCTGGGCACTCTTCGACGCTTTCCTAGACGAACACCACCGACATCCCTTCCTGCTTACGAGGGTCGCAGATTTCTTCCCCATCGCTCCAATTATGACGAATACAATCATGGTCCCACCCTCGAGATGCTCCAGGTGCCCGATGTCTATTCTATCATCACTTTTCCATTCGAGCACATGGTTCAGAGCACTCCATGGTCTATGTGGAAGGATCACGGATATCGTCTTCTCACCAATGCCTTCCAAATGTTCTATCTAGGATCTCCTGTTGACGTCATGGAGCATGTGATGACCACAGGGAACATGGAGGACTATGATCCAAAGCATCGAGTTTCTAACAAGATCCCTGCCAGTGGTATCTGATTTTCCCTTTGTTTCTTTTCGTTTCACGAATGCTGACGATGTGAGCATTTTCTGTACAAGGTGAGGATGTTGAAATCATGAGCGCCAGCGAGATGCTCGACTACGCCGGAAAGCTTTATGGCCTGTATGACACCTCTCAACATGGTCACAATGCCTTTGTGTGTGGTCGTCTTCCTGTCGGTGGCAATGAAGAAGCATTGTATGTTTCCGTGGACTTGGAGAAGGATGCAGTAGAGCTTCCTTCGGAGGCCATCGACATCTCCATCGACATCGACAGCATCATCTGGACCACCAAGGAATTCGTTTGCAGGGAAAGCATCGGAGTATATCTCAGTCCTGCCTATGACACCAAGCCAGGGATCGCCAAGCACAACCATGTATATGTGGACATCCTCATTCCTCAATCAGAGTTTGACCAGACGAATCTGGGAGAACGCACCGAGTGGCTGTCGAAGAAGTTCCCCATGACAGCCATTCCTCACACGCTCATCGGACGAGTAGGCTCTGCCTCTGGTCACGACCTGGCTGTCTACATCATGTTTCCAAGAATGATTCACCGAAATCCCATGAATGGTCGACGAATGAACCTGATGCCAAAGGGAGTCCTGGATCCTTTCTGGGAGGAGGTCTTCCTTCCTGCCATCTCCGAACATGCGAGGGATAGCTGGACGCCCTATATGTCTCAGACTCTTGCTGAGACCATCTACAAGAACAGGAGAACAGGAGACTTGGAGCATGGTGGAAGAAGGGGCAAGACATTGCCACTTTCCAACAGCATCTTTCTGGACGTCCAGGACTCCATGCGCCGCATCATAGAAGACAATGAGGACCTGCTTTCCATGTATGGGTCATTTTTCTTTGTAGTGGAGGGGAAGGGCATCAAGCTGTTGACCAAAGATGGCCAGGATGGTGTCCATGAATCTCCAGAAGCTGCTCTCAGACGCAATATTTCATGCCTGGACTGGACCACCATGCTTGACCGCAGAAAGGGAGAGCTGATTGTCGATGTGGGGATCTCCTTCACTCCCAAGCATGATGAACCTCTCTGTGGGCTCTGGAGACTCGATGCATTGGAGGAGTCATATGGTGCAGCCGGTTTCAACAGAGGTACCATCCATCATCAATGCATGCTCCTGGGATATGGTGCTCTGCAAGCCGAAATGAACTATGAGCGATCTCTGCAGACACATGTCGCCTTCAGAAGCACGTACAATCTCTACTACGAGGCAGTTCGCACCACATCAAATGTCCCAGTGTTTGCCAAGGATAGCGATGCCTACAACCTCACTCCACGATACTTTGCAGAGTCTTCTGGGGCAGTCAAAATGTTTGAAAAGGCCAAGGGCAGGACGTATGGTGTCAGAGATGAATATAGAGTAAGCGGTCAAGCAGCGAGGATACTCCTGAGAGAAATCATACCCAAGGCGAGCATCTTCAAGTTTGCATTGCCCTCTTGAAGTCTGATGGGGCCGATCAATAGGCTCGCAGATACATGGAGTCCAATCCTGTTCTCTGGATTCCCTCCAAAGTCTGGTTTGGATTCATGGCCAGAAGAGTGCTGGAGGTACAGCGCACTCAGTTGTCTCTCTCCAAGCGCAATCCGCCCAACTTGGGAACCATGACAGGCATCCTGAATCACATGCTGCGCTGTGTCACGTCCACTCCCATCGTCTATGACTATCATGTTCGAGAGTCCCTGGCTCTTCTGGAACATCGCAATGTGGTCGAACGTGCCAACATGTTTTTCCTGCAGGATCTCAATGTTCACATGGATCCATGCATGGATGCTGTTCAGGAGGTCGATGATGCTCGTGTTCTGGCCCTCATGGGTCTCAATGCAAAGGCACGAAGAGACAAGGCACTCGCCAGCAGGAATCGGGGTGCCTACTCGATCCTGGATCAAACTGCTTTATTTCCCATCGGAGCCTATCCCACCTGGAACGTGCTAAAGCAGGCCATCTCGAACAACCCTGGGCTCATGTTCAAAGACTGGACTTTCTCTCAGAGATTCTATTCTGTGCCTCTCTTCATGTCACGCCTGTTTTGCAACTTTACAAAACAGATCTGGATGATGGTGGTGGATGATGCATTCAAGGCAATGAATCCTTCGCCCACCAATCTGCAGGACGCCATGAAATGCTGGACGGTGATCAGCATCGATGATACCCTCCATAATACTGTCTTCGAGGCCACCAATGTTGGCCTGGAAAATGCTGAAGGCACTGCCCATGGACGTCAAGGTCCCAGATCAACTGCTTTCTTCAGCCGCATGGAGACATATTTTCCCTCTTCAGATGCGCCTTTCCATCCAAAGTCAATGTGGCATGCTCTATGGCAGAACCAAGGTTATATCAAGGAGTATCATGACTACCTGATGGGAAAAGATGGACGAGAGCAGTTCGAGTTGAATGATCTGCTTGCATCCGTGTTTGCAGAGCTTCAATGTCTTCCTGCAAGCCAGAAGATGACACGGAAGACGAAGGGCTATGTCTGGAAGATAACACAGCAGTCCTATGTTTTCGCGACCAATCCCAAGTTCTACAAGATCGAGGGCTTGGGAAAGGACTCGGTGAAAAGGACAAACAAACCTGCTGCACATCGCCCCAGACGGGGAATCAAGTCCAGAAAGGTCTTTGAAGAGGATTTATGGCGGTCTAGTGGTTTCGATGGTCTGGCAAACAAGAGGGACGAAACAGACAGGCAAAAGCGGCGAAGACTGCAGAAACGCATGTCTGCGGCCAACAAAAACAAGAGAAAGCCTCCTCCTCCTCGTCCCAGGCAAACAGTTGCCAGCGATGTCACTTCAAAAGGTTAGATATTCTCTTCAGATTCAAAATCGATCTTGATCACACCCTTTTCTGCAAAGAGGTCAGACCAGCGATGGACAGAATTAAGAAGAACCTTCCTCGACGACGACAGATAATCGATGTTGTTCCTACTGAAGCATTGGCAGCAGAAGGTATGTATGATCAAAGACACATGTCTCACATTGGATTCAAACTGATGATCCTGTCAGAAATGATCTCTGCATCTAATACAGTCAGAGTGAATAAGCGCAAAGCATCTGATTGTTCTCAAGCATATAGAAGGGTCAAGCATAAATCATGTCGTGATACTGAGTCAGAGTCAGAAGATGCCGAAAACAGCAAGAATTTGAATGATAGCTGGGAGATGGATGATGACATGAACTAATCTAATCATTGTTCAAGTATATGTGTGAGTTGAGGCAGTGTTTGAACGATGTTTGAAGTAAGATTGTCACAGGATTGTTTTAACAAGGCATCTAGAGGACGAAAGCTGTTCAAGTCTTGAAAGACTTTTGAAATCATCATACACCATTCTTTCTCTGATGAGGATTCATGCATCTCTGCACCCTCACCTAGCAAGACCTGTTCCTACTGTTTCAATACTCTCTCTGTCATGCCTCCTTCTACCAAGACTGTTGGAGTTTAATTCAGCAAAGCATTTTTATGACCTGAAAACATTGTCCCAAGAGTGTTTTGATCCTATGAATCAATTGGAAACAGTTCTGAGATCCTGGGGAATTTATTCAGGCCATCATTCATATCTCTCCTCCTTCTCCTACCAAGACTATTAGAGATTAATTCAGCAGAGCATTGCTACAACCTGGTCACACTGTCCCATGTGTTTGTCAGTCCTATAAATCGATTGGAGACAGTCCTGAGACTCTGTGGAATTTATTCAGGCCATCATCTATATCTCTCTTCCTCCTCCTATCAAGATTGTTAGAGATTAATTCAGCAAAGCATTGCTATAGCCTGAAAACATTGTCCCATGTGTTTATAAGCTCTATAAATTGATTGGAGACAGTCCTGGGACTCTGCAGAATTTATTCAGGCCATCATGCCTATCCAACCCCCCTCCCTACTCAGACTGTTGGAGATTAATTCAGCAAAGCATTGCTACGACCTGCAAACATTTTCCCAAGGGTTTTTCAATCCTATAAATCAGTTGGAAACAGTTTTGAGACCCTGGAGAATTTTTTTGATGATGATTTTGAACTTGTCCTCCTGCCTCATCAAAGATCGATTTTTCCTGAACTTCAGACAGGTCCCATGGACCTAAGAAAACCTGTCCCTACCATTTTTCTACCCTCTCTACAAGATGGTATAGTTTTCTAAGGCACCCGGAATTATTTCAGGTCTCCATGTGCGACCCTCCTCCTCCTTCTATCAAAGATCATTCGAGATTAATTCATCCAAGCATCCATGAGATCCAGGAAAGTTGTCCTGGGGGTTTTCCAACCCTATGAATCGATTGGGAATGGTCCCAAGACCCCACGGAATTTATTTGATGGTCATTCATACATGTGTTCTTGTACGACCTTCTTTGATTTTTATCTCATGATCCAGACCACGGATTTTCATGATAGAGGGGTCAAAATGATCCCAAAGACGAGCTCTTTCAGGAACAATTATCAATTTTAAAAAGTGAAA
>JBBPQY010000066.1:0-10082 GCA_038092735.1 Chalciporus rubritubifer
ATTGAGTTACCAGTCCATACAATGTGTCAAGGCAGATGGCTCGGAAAGTTGGATTCCGTGTGGATAGCGGTAGCGTCGATACTCTCCGTCTATACGATCGAGAAGGCACTCTCGGAGGATGGAAGTGAGATCGAGCTCTCAGTCGAGTATACGTCCTCGTTGACCAGGTTGGTCTCCCTGCGTATTTGATCATAAGTAGCGTTTTTAAAGCACACCTGCAGCCGTAACCCTTCCAATGCCACTTTGTACCACGAGGTGAAAGAACTATCCAGCTCATCAAACAAACAAGGGGGATCCCAAGGTGCTTATGCTCAGCAAAGTGGGAGCTTGGAATGACGAGGATTCATTCCGACGTGATCTCCAATCTATGCCAATACTTGATATCCGGGCAGTACATGTGCTACCCTTAAATCGATTGGTACCCACGTCTACCAGCGTCCGACAACTGTTGCATCAACGCCCATGCGTTTCACTTTCTCCACCGCCTGCCGTAGTTGCTCTTCCCAAGGGCATTGCGTGCTGGTGGGCTCCGGAGAAGGGCCAACCTCGAGGAAGTAAACATTATTGAATGGTCTCCCATGGCATGACGGCCGCCTATCAATACGCGATACGTCAAGGCCGAGCCCACCGATCACTTCGGAAATGTGTAGTGTTGCTGGGTCGTCTGGATGAGCCTGGAGTCGCAGCAGCGCCGTGCTCTGTGGTTCGGGATTACAACCCACAGGAAGAGCTATGTCCAGCCCTCGCGAAAGAATATAAAAGCGGGTGAAGTTTTCTGTAGATATCATCAGCTCCGCCTGTCTCTTCAAAGAAAATCAGTATTGACCTGTTGCATCTTGGATGCCTTCTGCCAGTATCTCCAGTTTGTCGTAAATAGTGACCATGACTGATGAGCAGATTGCTGCAGATTTATTTGGATCCAAGTCATCACGTTCAGCCGAAAGCAATCTTTGCGCTGCACTCGCAGTGGAATCTGTGGGCACCAAGGATGCTCTGGGCAAGTGTTTAGCAATCCATCCTCGACACTGTCCCAAAGCCTAAGACATCGTGAAATGAGTTCTGATCCGAAAGTTATACCAGGAAAACGCACTTGTTCGTGACTCAGGACACTCTCGATGTTTTCCAATTTCACGCCTCTTCGGACCACCAAAGAGTGTTTGATGCTGAGGACAGTGACACCTCTTACAAAAGTCTCTTGACCGACAGAAGATTTTCGTAGGACGTTATACGTTTCAATGACACTACCGTTGCTACTATTTTCTTGAGGGATCATCCCAAACAGCACAGCGTTTGATAGAGTTTGCTGGACATCTAAGGGGTGTTAGCTTCCCACTGAATGTCAGTTCCTGCCTCAACTCACCCGTTATTGTTGGATGGGCAAGATATGTCACGGAGTCTCCGAAGAAGTCGAACGCCGCCTGTATCGATTGTTAGAAATCAGAATAGAGCAAACGCGAATGGATACCTGATGAGTGTACGTTCCGAGTGGACCGAGGAAAGCTAGTTGTGGTTTCACCGACTTGGAGCTGGAGGCTGACATAAATCCACGAAAATATGTTTCAACGAGTCTGATCATCGCTTCGCAGATCAGTCACAGTGACAGTAATTTACATATTATTAAACGGACGGAGTCGCGGGGACTAGTCTATAAAAAGTAGACAATACGGATTTTCATCTAACAATTCCAATGAGAACAGAACAGGGAACAGGATGTGACAGAGAAAGGATGGTTATTGATCAAGCATCCTCCGTGAAGCCATTATAGAGCGTCATGATGCCCCAAGGTCGTGCGCCGGAAGAGGATGCTGAGTAAATTGAGCAAGGAGATCGTCTGCTACTGTACGGACCGGAACGCCACTCGTAGGAACTGTGCATGTGACGTTCACCAATGCCGTTCCGCATACTTCAAGAATACATGCATTTAGCATCTTCTGGTACCGGGCTAAACCCAGGTCATGTCGTTGGTCGAGGAATGGAACTGAGCGCTGCTTACATGATAACGGTACTCTCTCGCCCATTCTCCCCAAAGCGAGCCTGTGAAAAATGATCAACTTACTCTGGAGAAAAATCTATCAGAGGACACAAACCGTATAAACTCAAGCTCAACTTGAAGGGTTTCGATTTGCTGGAAGCTCTGAGCATCTTGTGCAGACTTCAGAAACCGTACAAAAGCCCTGCCTGCTAGGAACCAGCAGAACTGTAATTGACAAGTGAGTGCTACAAATGATGAAAGAGGGATGACGATCTCACAGGACAGAATAGATCCAAAAGCCCAAGGTCGTAGTTTGAGGATAATAACGCATAGACGAGATCTAGGATTCCCCGCGCAGCGTGCAAGATTTTCATTGCAGAAGTACAGATACAGCTGCTCACGATCGAATGGGGTTCGTGGAGGAGGATGACAGAGCTTGAAGAGTTTCAGTCAGTCAAGATTCAGTGTGTTGGACTACAGCCCAAACTTACGCATGTAGTGCCAGATGGGTGGTGTACAAATGTGTATCCATGGAATCGTCCGTAAACGAATCCTTGAATTTATGGATCAAAGAAGCCCGAAACGAGGCAATAATCTCCTCCAGTTGACTGAACGTGGTCGTTGCACGAATGTCAGGTTGGTTCCGCCTGTTCATTCTCGTTGTCTTTGACCCGGGATCTCCAAGATTTTCCATGATTCGGAACCTGTGGTTGAAAGTCTTGACGCGAGATATTATCATCATGACCTTGATATAAAGTGTAAATGAATCTGTTATTTCGGGAGGATGCACGAGGAACGACTCCTGAAGATGCGACCACTGTCGATGTTCCGCGCCAACCGACATCTACACGTGCCTCAACGAGTTGTCGAAAAGGCATGCAGTTATGCTTACCTCCGCATCCAAGATCCCTTTGGGAAGGGGCAAAAGTTGGGCGATATCATTATCGTCAAGCGTCAATGCCCATCCATTTCCAGCACCATATTGACGGTCAATAGCGTAGGCCAACCAAAATGCATTGCGGCGCATCTCGTCTTCGACTGTGCTAATAGGGGTCGGAACGATTGACATCGATTTGATAGTGGTGTTCAATGCATGGAATGGTGGGCATAGGTTCAAGCCGATTGGGACTGCTATACGCAACGATTGTCCCGTGGACATGAAAAGCTAAAAAAAAAAAAGTATTTCAATCACCGAGGGATACACCTTCTGAGCTTGAACCAACCTCGATCCATCTGGAGAAGGCAAACATCAACATCGCGCGTAAACGTGATGTCTAGCATAAAAACCAACAACACACCTAGCGTGGCTCCAATAAAACCAGGATAGAATTATGGTCGCTGGAAGTAGGGTGGTCTTCAGATTCAATCATGCGAGGGGCGAAAGTGCTCACTTTGTAAACATTGTATTGGTCGTTGTCCACTCACGAGAAGCTTGTCAAGCTGATTCTTCGCATACGTGGCCTGTTGCTGTGCGAAGTCAGCGGTATCTGATCCAGATTGCTGTCTAGCTGCAATCGTATACACTGAGCCGACAGCACATATAGCATGAAGAACGAGAGATGAGGGGAAGTCAGGGTGGTCTGACGGTAGCAAAAGGGAGGTCAGGAAATTTGACGCATTGAAGAGACGAGCGGCATGGGGGTGAAAGGCAAAGAAGGCCTCAACACTAGTATACCAATGGATTAGACTATACTGACGAGGCTGGAGGTAACTTACATATGATGCAGAAGGTCAGGACGAGGTAAGTGATGCGGCCAATTTGCCCAAATGATACCTGGTTCTGTCAGAAGGACACTACCTCTCATGAAACCTTCTTTAGTAGGGAGACTCAGTATAGATGGATCAATGGAGGCGCTCGCAGCAGATGACAAGAATGCCTGAGACATGGCCGGACCCGAGGATTCCCTGACAAAGGAAGCGATGACTTCCTGCTTTTCCTTCAGCAAGGCTTCCAGTTCCACTGATGTCCATGATGAGCTCAACTCGTGAGATTTGGACCAAGCCCAACGCACTAATACGATTCTCCATGTCTTCATATCGATTCTTGGGAGTATCTATGGATGATTCGGGAGTTACATTCGGATGAGGAGTGCACTTCGTGTGTGTTTGGAATGAGTTTACCCTCATCGAATGTACATTCCGGTTCAGGGGGCAGTTCCATACCCTGCTGAGGATGTGCGAGGGCATGGGAGTGCGAACGAACGCAAGTCGAGCAGGGCCTTTTAGCGTCACTGTAGTAACTCACTCAGCGAAGGACTCGATCGTTCGGAAACGACGCCATGCACCATTTCTTGAGTGCAAGTTATGTAAGTGAATCGTCCCATGCGATGATGCTGAACAAGCTCACCAGTTTCCTTCTCCTGCATTGGTGACAAGCCTGTGGGTGGGAAGTCTTGCAGCATGCGGACTGAGAGCGCTAGCAATACCAATGAGAATCACCTGGTTCCTCTTCAGCGCACTACTGCCATTGGTGTTCTTGCTCGTGGTTGGGGATACACAGAGGGCTTTTGGCATGATTTGTGAAAATTTCAATCAAAGTAGTGAAGCACAATGGGGGATACTATGTGAGTATCTGACAACTGTTCCAAGCTAACGCCGGAGGCTCTCAGTGCCACCCAAAGTAAGGTGAATGAGTAAGATTCTGAATAAAGGATCTTTGACCCTGACAGTGACCGGGACACAGCCTCGCAGTCGCCCTTGTACGGACTCCACTAAAGAAGCAATCGCGCCACGCCCAACAAGCACAGCCTTCACGTTTCAGGTTAATTATAAGGATCGGACGAACGTTGCATTGACTCCAATGAGAGTAGCAAGATATCATCGATTCACCCATGGAGATCCAGAACCAGATAAATGTATTCTTATGTGCAAGGGAAAGAAGAAAAGCATACTGGTCGTAAAGCGAGCAAGACATAAATGGGTGTGAAATGCGGAAGAAATTATCCAGGGACTGAAACGAAGTTGTCCCTCCATGTGAGCGATACCGTTAATCATACGATCACACATCCTCGGCCACGTTTCTCTTTCTTTGGGGGAGGGTTCACTAATCGGTCAAGCATGAGAGAGCTGTACTTGGATATATAAACAAGGGCTTGTGATACTCACGGACAGCACGAATGGCTTCATCAAAAACAGTCTTCAATCCCTTCTGCGTGAGAGCGGAGCACTCCAGATATTTGACTGCCCCTATATCGCGAGCCATGGAAACACCCTGAGAGTACTGAATGGGTTGCATACGACTGATGAACTTGTCGTAAGTGATGGATCATGATATGATTCAAATGACTGACCGGTCACGCAATTTCTCAATAGTAGCAGGATCTTCGCGCAAATCCAACTTGGTGCCGACCAAAACTACAGCAGTAGATGGGGCATGGTGTGAAATCTCGGGCCACCACTGGACAACAGTGTAATGTTGGTTCGATGATGAGAGAGACGTGTCGATGCTTACCTTGGTCCTAACGTTTTCGTAACTTGGCGGACTGACAAGGGAGAAACAGATCAAGAAGACATCCGTCTGGGGATAAGAGAGAGGGCGAAGACGATCGTAATCTTCTTGTCCAGCGGTATCCCATAAACCAAGCGATATGGTCTTCCCGTCTACCATTACGTTCGCAGAATAGTTATCAAATACTTTTGGGTGATGAGCAAAGGTTGTGCGTTGTGATGAGCCACGACTGTACCTGTTGGTATGTATTCTCCCTAAAACCTTGTTATCAGTGCTATGCTGATGGATGGACGCTCTGCACTCACTGGGAAGGCATTCGTGGTATACGATATGAGGAGACAGGTCTAAGAGCAGAGAGTGAGTGTGGTACTGGTGCTGTCAGTGGCCCCACTTGCCTTTCCGACGGCACCATCGCCCACCACGACACCTTGAGATGCTATGAGGAAAAGATATGACAAGCTTGCTGTATGACATACATTTGATTGCTTGCATTGTGGTCTCTGGCGTCTAGTTAGACAACGACTTGAAGACGGTGAACGGGGGTCTGGTTGTGGGAGAAATGGGAGGTGAGGCCTAGGTTGAGTGTCTGGGAGAGGACGTGGATGTTTCACCTGAGTGTACAGGCGCTGTGAAGGTCTAGGACACGGAATGGGCTGTACTTGATGCCAGCCTGATCTTTGATGGGCCACGCCTTCAGGTCAATTAATACCAACGCTATCGCCAAACTTCACACGGCTCATGGCGACCGCGGCAGACAATCAATCCGATACGCGTAACGAAGAGATACACAACATTCCCAAATCACTTTACAAGTACGATAGACGACAATTATCAACTTTACACACCCGAGAGCGTCTGCACTTCCACGTATGAAAGCGCGAATATCAAAGGCAAAACAAAACATCGGATAGCTATCACAATCAGTATCACAGTCCGCTCAATCCATGGTCATCGATATCCGCCGTCTCTTCAGTGGGGGAGAGCGTAGATGCTTGCTGCTCAGTATCGCAGTGGGAGATACAACCCCAGGAGAACTGTCAGTGAGGACCCTTTCCACCTCGTCTTCGTCGTTCTCCTTGCCCATAGCATCAGAGTCGTGGTTGGTTTGTGTTCGGCACGTCGACAGTCTGAAGGGGGCCATCAACCCAATCCCTAGACCCACAAGACCAGCCTCCAACTCTGGTGCATCCACATGTGGGTGGCGGGCATTCCTAACCACAGGACTTTCTACCTCAGAAGAAGACCCACAAGGCGACGAAACCCTCTGGTCCACGCCCTCTGCAGACATTCGCGGCTTCGGTAAAGGTTTGTATAGCCCGCTGAACGGATCGTCGCTAGAAGACCGGGCAGGGCTTGCCGTGGCGGCGTCAATTCTCGTGCTGCTGGCAGATGATAACGAAGTATCGGAAAGCCAACCACCGTGTAAATCGAGGGAGGAGTTCATCGCGGTCGGTTTGCGGTAATGCATGCGTCGCCTGAGACCACCGCTGAGCGGTGAGTCATTGACACGCTTGCGAAAATCGAGCCGATTGAAGGCTGGAATAGGTGATTGCCCGTCAGGGAAGAGCTGGCGTGGAGAGGGTCGGAATATAACAGGGGAACTTCCAAATGCATCGTTAAACGTTTTGCTGCGTCCGACCGCACTGCAAGGGGTATTTATGATGCTCGGGGTCCCAAAGCTCGGAGAGCTGGAGTCAGCTGCCGATGGTTTGATGGCCGGGCTGATGCCTCCCCTGACGAGCAAGCTGAGGCACAATTCCCTCGCTCTCGAGTGCAAAGGGTGACTTGGGCTTGGAAAGCGCCATGGCTGATCAGAAGGGAGACGTGGTGGAGAATGACGAAAGGAGGGCGTCAACGTAGGATCGTATGGGGACATCGGCAGCATGACAGGTGCGGTTGGGGGCGATGACACCATTCCGTCAGATTCTGAACTACTCGAGGCAGTTTCTTGAGGAGATGGATCACCACTCGACAACACCGGTGGCAGAGAATCCGTATGCTCCATCGATGGTGCAGAAGGCACTAACACACATTCTTCTTGATTGCTTTGGTCTTTGTTCTGAACAGAGCCTTCCGATGGGGCAAGTAAAGATCTCGGCTTGGATTTATTGTTGGCCTGCTCTGTAGGTGCCTTATTAGTTCGGCGCAGGTCGGATGACATATTCTCTTTGTCCGAAACTACACTGCGAGGCTGCTCCTCTGTCAAGATGTCAAAGACACGCTAAGAATTAACCGCAATGAGCAGCCTACTGTTTGAACCCCGCCCACCACTAGGCCGATCATTTACGTCGCGCCGGTTGGACATTGCAATCTTATGTTTCTCGTAGACGTGACGTCTCCACATACTCTTAGCATTGACCCCGGCATATGTTCTTCTGCAAAAAGTGCAACGTAGTCGCGGTTCTTCGCCTTCTGGCCAACCGTCGGAACCCAGCGCTTTCAAATCTTTCTTCTTGGCAGGACACCAGCCTCTAGGAGGCTCGAGTTGAGGGGGATAAGGGATCGCGTCGGAATTTGTTGAGACAGATGATATAAAATCATTGGGATCTAAAAACCACTCGGGATTGGCAGCCATGAGAGAATAAGAAAGACCTTCTGGATGGTGATAGGCGTCGGGAAATGCGATAAATGGCGGGTGAATGAAGACCACGTTGGGGTCCGATGGAGACGGATCCATGATAGGGAGGTGTTGAGCTAGAGATGCAGAGGAGTGACTCCGCGTTGGGGGAGGCTTGGGGACATTCAAGATATGTGCAGAGGGGACGTTAGGCGCGTAGGGTTTCGGGTTGAAGGAGTCGGCCGCGGGAGTGAAGAACGCAAGGTCAGCAGAGGCAGATAGACGGCGTTTGACAGGGCGCTCAGAGGATGGATTGGGAATACCGGGGAAAGATAGAGAAGCAGTCAATGGCGCTCGGGTCTCTGACATGGGCTGGTGGCTACGAATTCATCGATGAAGGGTGTGCACGCCGACTGTACTGAGCAGACTTACGCGAAAAAAGGACTCGCAAATAACCAAAAAATGGATGAGATCTGGATAATTTGAGTGTGGTGATGGGGAGTTGCCGTTGCTCGAGGAAAACGGAGAGTCTGGCGGTGGGAGGATGCTAGTGTGACTTTGGTGGTGTGCTTATTTCTCACATTTCAAGCGGAGTTGACACGCTCATCACCACAACGCGTCGGTCACGTGCAAGCAATGCATCTCATTCACACTCGTATTACGAGTTCGTGTAGCCACGACAACGTGTAGCCTACAGCGCTAGACTCACATATCTGTCGCACATCAGACCTTGTTCGATAGTCAGAAAGGAGGTCCTTGCTCACCCAGCAATCATGATGATACCCCCAAGTGGTGTTATCGGACCAAGGAACTTGAGCCTTGCACAACATGAGCAACCAATTCAGAGTTAGTAAACATACGTACTGTTTGAACAGAACGAGTCCAAGAATGCTACCCGAAAAAAGTGAGCAGCCAGTCAAAATAGCAGGACCAGCAAAGCGATGCGCAGAAAACCTGGGATGCATGGAAACAAGCAGTAATCCGAGGCCGTTGGCGATCTAAGCTTCCATTATCAGCCATTAAGCCAAATCCGTTCTGAGATTGCGAACCGCATAGGTGGATGCTGTTTCCCAAGCGTGAAGGTTGTCAGGAGTAATACCCGCTCGACGTTTCAGACCATGCGCTCCGAAGGCTCCAACAAGCATTCCAGTAGCAACTGAGTGAGAGAACAGACCACAGTTCAATTAGTGTGATCGGTAGGTACCGGAGCTTAGATACCCACCGAGAATGGCACCCGACCTCCAGAAGAAAGAGGAGGAGGGTCCGCTGGTCAGCATGCGGGGCAGCAAGGGATAAGAAGAGTCAGGAGTCGCCATAGAGAAGTTCAACGTTCAACTGACAGTCACTGACCAGGTCGACTTCCCGATCGAGATGTGTTTTGCTAGTCAGCCCAAACAGGCGTAATCAACATATAGATAGTACTAGAGGTATGTACTACACATTTTCATACTAGCTTACACTAACTACATTCATCACCAATGGCTAAGGCCCAGAAGAAGACCGGCAAAGGTCGTCTCGACAAGTACTATAAACTTGCAAAGTATGTTTCACATAACTGTTGGATCCCATCCTTCTCTGACATCTCGACAGAGAACAAGGCTACCGCGCACGTTCAGCATTTAAGCTTGTCCAGCTCAACAAGAAGTATGCCTTCCTCGAGTCCGCGCGGTGTTGTATCGATCTTTGCGCCGCACCAGGCGGTTGGCTTCAGGTTGCGAGCAAATACATGCCTACGAACAGTGTGATCGTCGGTGAGCCTCCTTACCATATCCGTCAGAACTTGCATGCATACTCATACATGGCGCAGGCGTGGATTTGGTACCAATCAAACCAATACCGAGGGTCGTCACCTTTGCCGCAGACATCACCACCCCTCATTGTCGCAATCTCATTCGGGGCGAGCTCAAAGATTGGAAAGCAGATGTCGTGCTTCACGATGGTGCACCCAACGTTGGTACCGCCTGGATTCAGGATGCCTATACCCAGTCAGAACTCGTCCTCATGAGTCTGAGACTTGCCGTCGAATTCCTTGCCAAAGGTGGAACATTCGTCACTAAAGTCTTCCGAAGTGTGGACTACAACAATCTTATTTGGGTGTTTACCCA
>JBBPQY010000067.1:0-10052 GCA_038092735.1 Chalciporus rubritubifer
CATCTGAGGTCCCTTCTGTGGAAGTAAGTGGGCCAATACGATCGTGCCCCCGGCGTGGGGAGGGGGTAGGGTACAGCTGGCAAAGGACAGGTCGATTCCTTGCTGCGAGTCTGCGACTTAATCTTGGACTCATTCGAGGTTCGCGGTTAAGCATGCCGATGAGATGCCGAGAGAGATGCCGGATGGCCGACGGGGGTTTGAAGTCGGAGTCGAAGGTATAAGGTTACAGTCTGTTTTCTCCGCCATCAGCACTAGACTCCGCGACCTGCGCGTTCTCAACCGCTCATTTCTCTACTTACAACTGCTCTGCTCCAAGTCTCCGTTCCCTCTGAACGAAGCCGAGTCCTCATCGTGTCCAACGATGAATGGAATGCACGACAAGCGAACTTCAATCAGCCAACTTCTTAACCCATCCTCCGACTCCTCTGCCTACTCCCATCCAACTCATCTCCCCAGTCTCTCCTCGTCTCCTGGCCTTTCCCAGTACCAACACCCTCAGCATCCTCCAACTGGTCCTTACTCACAACAACCAGAATCTGGTTCCTCCTTCCATCTTCGCGCTGCAAGTTGGGAACCCGTAAATGACGATCAAGCTGGAGCGAAGCGAAGGCCTGAAGCCGGTCCGCCCACCGGTCGATCGTATCCAATGCCACCACATATGTACGCTGAAATGAATGGAGACATGTCACAGAGGCAACCAAGACCGAGGATGGACGAGCATGGGAACTATGCAATGCCTGCAGGCGCATGGTCTGCACAACCTGAAGTACCGAACGTTCCATACGGATCCCCAGTCGTAGCGCCAATGTACTCTGACGAACGAACTGGTAAGCTGTGCACAAGCTCTCTGTTGATCTGCCGTTTTAAATCCGAGAGTGCCGTTGTTAGCAATGACAGGAGACTACTCGCAGAACAGTGAGTCACGCTCATTGGATACACAATATTTTTGTCTTACCCCGTCGTTTATGATAGATCAATACCACCAGGGTTCACAGGAACACCATCCTCAACCCATCCATCCTCAGCACGCATGTAATTCTTATTTTAATCTTCTCTCCTTTCCTACCTAAGTCCTTGTAATGAAGCTTTACAGAATGCTGAGAGAGCCTCTGTTCGTCTAGCAGCGCGCTTTACCGCACCGATGGCAGGACAACCTGTGTTTGAAATGGGTGCATTAATGCATGGACCCCCTGGAATGTTTCCTGCTATGCTTTACCAACATCCACCGCTACCACCTCAGGTACAGAAGCGCCCATCGTCAGAAATCGAAGAACCCCCGCAGAAATCAAAGAGGGCCAAAAAGGCGAAACCAGACGGAAACGGTGGGCGTTCCTCCGTGGGCTTTCCGTGTATCGTATCCTCACCCCTCTAAAGCCTCCTCAAAACGTGGCTATAATGCCAGAAAAAGAAGTGAGGCGGCGCAGATTGCTGCACAGAATGGTCAGTTTCCAGTCGTAAGGCTCGGGACCCGTGTTCATCTCCATATAGCTCAACTTATGCCAACTGTCTCCTACACGTCTGCTTCTACCGATAAGGGTAAGGAAAAGGCTGGCGAAGGTTGGTTTCTTCATTTATTCGCCCATTCGCCTACTTAACGCAAGCCCCCATGCGTATTGTTCCTCCAGAGCATGCGGGGCAAGGAAGTGAAACAACTCCGCCGCTTCATCCTGAGCTGCAATTTGCTCGTTGTATGTCCAATCGGTATAGATCGGAACAATTCCCGCGGTGTGTATCCTGTACACGCCGCTGGGCCGGTGACACATGCCGATTCCAAGGCATCCGCTTCTTTCTCAAGGATAGTCAGCGGAACATCGTGGGTATCAGCTTTGTGGAGAATCAGCGGCCGGATGCTCCAAGTATGAACTTCCCAGTCCAATGGAATGTTCCTCTAACAGAGCAACACATTCGGCGCACGAAGGTAATACAACTATTGTTCGGTTTCCCTTACCACGGCTCATGCTGAGCTAGCGAACGATTGCGGGGGCATTGTTACCCACCCTCCGTCAAGAGCTTCAACACCTCGCTTACCCCGAAATCATACGACGGACGAGGGAGAGCGAGGTTCGTGCCACATGTGGTAGGTTTCGTTCGCACGACGCCCCTGAGTGACCCCGAGTATCTCTAATGAATGGATGTTTTTAGATACTTGCATGACGTCCATATTCTCCTGCAGCTGGATGTGCCGACTTTGTGGCCGCGAAGCATGCGCCGAGTGCTTTGAGCAAGTCAAGGATTTGACAGAAGACAAGCCTGGCGCAACGCAGGCAGAGATTGCAGCTCTGCAGGCTAGACGAGAAAAACACGCCCATACCAACCCGTTTTTCCTATCCTGCACACGCAGGAATGAGCATCATGCAAAGGATTTTTCTCCGATGTCACGGTTCTGTAAATCGGAACTAGCACAAGCTATCAAGGACATGGAAGCACTCCTTGCCCATCCGGATCCTGAGGACGATATCCCCGTCATTGGTGCCATCGACCCAGCCCTTCAAATTGGTCAACCTGAGTCGAATCCCGGCGTAAGTGCGGGTGCAAACACGCTTCCCGTGGATACATCCAATTTGCAAGACCCTGCTTCATCTACGATGAACCCTTCTTTGTCGCAGACTGCACCTACTCCTCATGGCGCGGAAGCACCTTCTGCTGGTTCTGCTACTGAACCCTCGAACGGACCATCCCTGAATACGCAGCTTCCAACACCAACGGCTCTTACCATATCCACCGCCGAGCAAGGGGGACTTCCCTTCCATCCCACCATTACTATCCCGGACTTGGAACTCACGGAAGAACGGTTTAGACCTATTTGGAGGAAGGGAGATCCACTGGTGGTCACTGGCGTTCTTCCGAAGTTCCAAATTCAATGGACACCGGAATACTTCCTCCAAAAATACAACTCACAGACTTGCCTCATACTCGAATGTCAGTCTGACGTGAACAAGCGAGTCACTGTTGGTGAGTTCTTCTCGTGGTTCGGAAAGTACGAAGGCAGAGTTGAGTGCTGGAAATTGAAGGCTAGTCCCATCAAGTTTGACACGATAGGTGAAGCTGAATATGACCCGCAGGATTGGCCTCCGTCGACCGATTTCAAAACGGCATTCCCTGAGCTCTTTGAAGACTTTAGCAGGGCCGTACCAGTCCCCAGTTATGTCCGTCGAGATGGAGCGCTCAATATCGCTTCGCATTTCCCTAGCAACACTGTTGCACCTGACCTCGGTACGCGCCAGCCTCCACAGTTTTATATGGTCATTAACTATCGAGGCAGGTCCGAAGATGTATAACGCAATGGCATCATTCGAGTCTGCTGGCAGCAAAGGGTCAACCCGGCTGCACATGGATATGGCGGATGCAGTCAACATCATGACATAATGTTTTCTTTTCTCTACGTGGTGCAAACAGTGGCGAGGAGACACGAGTAGGACGGGGACGGATCGATGTACTGACATTCGTGACCGGATTTTCAAGGGAACAAATTGAAACGACACCAGCCTCCTTCAGGACCGTCAATACCACATACAAGTTTGCAATCAATTTCATGGACCGAAATCAGCCCATTCTGGACAATGACTATGTTACTATGTGTTCTATGTTTCCTCGTGCCTCCCATCCGTATACATACAGCCCAGCTACTCGACGTACTATAGATAGTACTCGAACAGGGTTTTTGGCGTTATACAAAGTCTCTCAAAAATTACATCTTTTTCGTTTCCAGTTTCCGCGGCCGGTGTCGCCTGAGATTGTGAACCTACGGAAATTTCGATTGAACGAAAGCAATGAAGATTCGAATTTATCTGAACATGAAGATCTACACCGCCACTCAAAGCTAAAAGCAAAACGAAATGAAACACAGCCTTCGCCACCACTTCACCACCCCCAACTTGAAACATCAGCCACTCCGAGTCCTCGCTCGCATCAAACGCTGGAATCGCCCCTAAACATTTATATCGCCATCCTTCAATTGTTATCAGGATTCAACTCTCATATCGTACTAGTACATTGATCAATCCGGTACACATTTCATCGCACTTCATACTTTTCCAGGGAAGGGAATACCATTACAATGTAGCCATGAGCATGACTGCGCTGCACTGACACACTAAGCGCGTGTGCTGATCTTCTTAGGACTTGTGGCTGCGACACCCGGCTCGGATGACACGGCCAACGCTGCATATGATGGGCAAGGTTTAGGGCCCGCAGTGCCGTTCCATGCACTGGTTTTACCAGTGATCGAAATGGAGATATAATCTAAAAAATTGGTGAGCACTTTGAAGACTCCGGGTATCATGCGAAACACACCAGCAAGTTGGGATGCGTATTTCATAGGTCTTCCATTGACCAGGATATCCCCAACGACGTAGCCTTTCTCCTCCGGAACCTCGAATTCCCCTCGCATGTACTATGTGTGATTTCGTCTCAGCCCACGTCTGTTCGAAGCATAATGAAAGTGCAGCGTTGCTTACGTTACCAGGCGAACCACGTGTCCAAGTCCAAAATGTCGAGGGATCATCGTCCTCATGGCCTGGAGGAGGGGTGACCGAGCCCCAGTTTACGCTGCGGAGGCATCGCTGTCATTGTTCAATTCACTCTAAAGGGCACTGCAACTTACTGGTCAAGGTACAAGCCGACCGGTTCTTTGATGGTGAGTCTGCGGGGCAACTGGCGAACTAGGTTGTTGCAGCTTATTCCAATCTGAGAGAATGTCCGAAGTCGTAACCTCAGCACTGCTTTCAAACATTGCTAAGAACACTTACGTGTGGGTCGGAGTGTCTATTCTTCTGTCCATACCTCGAACATTGGATCAACTCCTGCTCATCAGTGATGATTGTTCCATCCGAACGTTTCCTAACAATCGTGGCCTGAGCTCCAAGATCAACCTCAGCACCCAAGGTGTTGTTACGTTGGATACTGTAAGAAAATGAGCATACTTGTATGACCGGCCCGAATCAATATCCCACTCACAGATGCATGATAGTTCCAGTGGTAGTGGAGTTGTTCCATTTGTTTCTCTCGTTGTATACCATCTTGCCAGACCAGTCGCGAACGTAAAGATCCTCTGACTGAATAGTGACTTCAGGGTGGAGGTCTTGGTACAGAGCTAGAAGTGTTTCAGGCTGGTTCTCAGCCAGGAACTCGAAGTACTGTGTAACATTTGATTCGTTAATTCATCATTGTGATCGATATGGAATCCTTGATCTTACCTCGGGGCCCTCGTTTGCGAACACGATCTTGACGATCTTCCCCTCATTATTACGCTTCACGGACCTATATATAGTACGCTAAGTCGAGTCGGGAATGGTCAAGAAGAAAAACCTGTCCGTACCATTCAAGGTATTCGTCTTGAACGTCCCTGCTTCCATCCGCCACTTCCCAACGCTTGTCGTCGTTGGGATACTGAAGCTTTACCTACAACAGCCGATCAGTTGAGTCGTCACATTGGCATCACCATGGAGCCGAGCATACCTGCTTGGGGAATGCAATCCACGTTATAACGGCGATATCGATTTCAGTTTCATCGTCGACTTTGGTGAAATCATAGAATTGGGGTGTCACAGTCGGGTTTACGCGATCAGTTAGCATAAACTCCTCGCTGACTATCTTACTCCTGTGTGAGAGAAAATGATTAGGACCAGCTCCGGAATTCAGCATTACATTCACCATTTTCTCTTATTCTCTTCAGTGAGATCGTTGACGAAACCAGGTGGACTGTGTAGTTTCTCCGTCATACTAGTAGCAAGGATTGAGAATCGATGGGACTTTGTTCAAGCTGAGAGGTCGAGTGCCAGCGGATGGGGGAAAGTGAAGCACGACTCGATTATATACAAAATCGAGTGAGAGACTCGGACCATAACTGCGGCCATACATCACATCTCACAAGCCAAGGAGAGGCAGCCCTTATGTGAACGTTTGGACTGCAATTCCCATAACGGAGGATCGGAGCATGAGGATCTGTTGGTTCAATTTGATTCTCTTCCTGTACAGTCATGGCGCAAGAAGCTTCAACGGCATAAATCTTCTCCACGCACCGGAACCATGCTTCTGACGGGATCGTCTGACTGGTGTTATTATAACATTGATCAGGTAAGTATCGATGGGCGGCAACCAGCTGATTCGACAACTCAATTGTCTTCCCCTGCAGTTAGGGCGTAAGAAGCTTCGACGACATAAATCTGCTCCGCGTATCAGAACCATGTTTCTGACGGGATCGCCTGACAGCTGTTAATATAACATTGACAAATCGAATATTCAATTCTGACCACACAAGTATCAATTGGCGGCGACCAGCTAATTCGACAGCTCAATTGTCCTCCCCTGTAGTCAGGGCGCAAGAAGCTTCGATGGTGTGAATCTGCTCCGCGTATCAGAACCATGCTTCTGACAAGATCGCCCGACAGTTGTTATTAATATTATACCATTCACAGCTTGATGTTCTGACCTTTCAAGTATGGCTGCGACCAAATGATTCGGGCGGCGGAACGGAATCACACACCAAAACTATGGTTCCGACAAGATTGCCCGACCGCTGGTGGGATAGTATTGGCAGCTTCCGTAGATAAGATGAGTTTATTCGGGCGGTGAAATGGAATCAGAATCACTGATAAATCGAGGGTGAGCCTGGACGCATCTCAGAAATAAAATGAATCCGATACTCCACAGTGACAGCAGGACCCGAAAATGAAGTTGAAGAAGGTTTCCCGAAGTATGCTCTTCATTGGTCAGAGTACCGAAGCGGATGAGACTCTTTTCGATGGGTGATTAGATCATGATACGGATACACTATGTCTCCCCTCGACAGATCCTGGTGCGAGCGGTTTGTCGGGATTTCTACTGAAACAATTTCAGTTGCGTCGAGTGAGCGTTCTTCAGGAAAACCTATCATTTTGTTCTCTTCCCAAGACAAGTTACTGCTTGAAGGGTTCGCTCAGGAGTTGAGTGACGGAAATTAACCTTGGAGTGCCCTGGCCTCGAGGCAGCTGATCAACCCAACCTGAGGCCTCCTGAGGCCGCCAAGATTTCAGAGATAAGAATTCGAAATACATACCAGACAAGCAGTGGGTTCGTGGCATGCAAATGTGCTAGTGGTAGCTTCAAGTTCCAAGAAGGCCAAGGAGATCCAACTTCTATTCATTCGGATCTTACCGAGACCGCTTGAGCGCAAGCTCGATGTGGTCCCCAACTGACCTCGAGGCAGCTGATCAAGGCACATCGGTCGTGCAGTACTATCGCCTACCCCCAAGTCGGCGGTCACGTTTGTCACGAATTGTCACAGAGCGTCACACCGCTTATGACAAAAGTCAACTTCACGATCAAGAGAACTACTGCATTGTTTCTGTTCATTCAAATTCGCATACATATGTATAGTTTAAAGACTAATATCTGTGAACTAAATCGGCGAAAATGTTGTGTCTTTAGTAGAGTACCGACTTGGGCTAGGCGATAGTATTGTCACGTAACGTTTTGGACGAGTCTTTGCGAACTCTGATTGGTTGACCGCTTCGCAAATAGGGAATTACCTCATGACTAACCATAAAAGGGAACGACAACACTTCCTCTGCCGAGATTTCAGAGATTAAGATTAGAAATAAATACCATTGGCAGACGCAAGAATCATAATTTTGAACACGGACTCCCCTAGTTGGCTTTGTTTGTGGGCTCTCCGGGTCCTAATTTTGACTTTTTTGCCAACTAGACAGTGTTCGAGTATCTTAATACATGGTCTTGGACAATAATCAAGGGACCAGCTTCAGGACAAGAATCATGTTCACTCATAATTATTCATGCCAGTTTGATCCACAATCTGTGAACCATGGACCATTTGACGGGTACGTGCGGCGATAGCGATTTCGGGTTGATCAAGCTGATGTCTTGGTTAAAGGCACGTTGGCGGAGCGTTGATCACGAAGGTGATACATCGTTACGACGGTTTGATAAGCGTGCGCTGATCCATTACAGGAATTGAAGCGACCGTGGACTGATTGGCACACTTCATCAAACATGGCCGACTTCAAGGACTCGCTTGGTTCTACCCGCGAGACACCTTCAAAGTGCGACCCGTACAATGCCCTATACGATGGTCTCTTTACCTCTCCATATGGTAACCCCTTAAATAACATCGTAAGTCAACTCTTATTGCGTTGCTTCCGGGTCTACCACGTCGTTTCATTCAGACTACCGCGGAACTCTTGGAGAATCTCATTTCGGTGTCAGTGGATAAATGGTATGCCTCGCGCTACTGTAAGTTGGCACAGGGTTATTACCCGTCCTGCACGCTCACCCATGTTTGTGCGCACAGATCACAACTTCGTTGACTCAAGTTCCAAGACTGGCCACCCCCATGGCCCCAATGCCATAAGGGACTGGATGGGTCACATGCTAATGTTTCGAATTTGAAGCTTTCGCTCTATTATGATGACTTCAGAACGAACACGCGAAAAATTGCCGTGGCTGACAGCGAAGGACCGTTCGCATTCCCGATCATCGAGCCTGGAATTGAAGATTATCAGGCCGTTCGGACTCTTGCCAATGCCTCTGTCAAGATATTACCCAAGAAAGCCATTGCAGCTATGCTGATGGTAGACTTTTAGTATGTGATCCCTAGGATGTCTCGATCGTAAAAAGTTCACATCGCTGACTATGGGGTCTTAGCAACCCAATGTACTCTGCCAAGCGCGCTAAGCTGGTGGCCTACCTGCCCGATACGATCACTTTTAACACTGTCAGCAACAGTTACGACTTCCTCGATCAATTCATCGCCAACGTGAGGGCCTCGGAAGAATCAAAAGACGGGAATACTCCAGAGTACGAGGTCCTGCAGAATCTCGATCTCGATGATGATCAATGGGTATCTATATTCACGGAACGGGTGAACGCCTACTTGGGCAAGGTCGAAGCACGTCTCAAAGGGGATACTCAGGAAGACGCAGTGGTGGATTACATGATCCTAGCGGAGGGACGTCGACGACTCTTCAAGGGTTGGGAAGATTCCCGTCCGGACGGATCGGGTCTCGATGAGTTGAGGATGACTTTGCCCATCGCTGCCAATCCAGACCCATTCCCACTGTCCGAGATGACCGAGAGTGGTCACATAACAACGCTTGGTTTCACAGAGGAGACGATCCGTCGGGCTGTAGCATGTGCTGGATACTCAAGGTTCAAGGCTGGGACTGGTGGATGTCCGGCGTATGCCAGAGTTGCTGAGGCGAGGTTGAGGTTGAGGTGTCATAAGTAAACGAGAGTCTTGACCTAACGCGTTCTGAATCATGAAATTGTGGCGACTTGTACGAATGGTTGTTGTAACGCGAACTTCTTGAAATGTATTGTATAATTCAGGAGCTATATTTTCTCTACCCGGACTCTACAGATTGTGATGCGATGATCGGATGGATGAATCAACCAAAAGCACATCTTGCGTATGTTGCCCAAGGGCAGGATCGTGCATTTCTTTCCGCGCTTGCGGCATCAATCCAACCTGTCATAGAGGGGAGAAGACCCAGACCCGTGAGCTTTCGATGTTCAATTTTGTTTCGCCAACATTGAGAAAGTGTCCCGAACATCCGTCAACGAGTTATCCTCGGAGGTCGATCATCATCGTGGGGTGCGATCAAATCGTACTAGCGAGATGAAATTTGAAGGGCACCTTTGCCAGTGAAGAAGTCCTGGAAGCTGAGCGGGAACTGCGAGGGTTCACTTATTCAAAGCAGACCACTGATCTCGCTGTCGCCAAGTTTCAATCCTTATTTACCGGATGAGATCTGGAAATCGATGCCTGATGCGGGGACTGACTGACTTGTCTGCCTACTGAAACATGACAATCGTTGGCACCCACGTGCTTGCCTCCTGAACTCGTTTTCAATTCAATGAGGTCCATCTTGTCAGTAACGGAACGTGACGACAACGCGAAGACCCGGAAACTCCAAAGAGTGGAAAAGAATGAGTCGTTTCATGGCGGCAGATGGTCCAACTCAGCCTTTCCACCTCGTCTAGGGCAACGGCAGTCACCGCTCAGCGTAGCCCTCTCCAACAGTTAGATAACATCGAATTCCACGAGCTTCAAACAC
>JBBPQY010000068.1:0-10010 GCA_038092735.1 Chalciporus rubritubifer
TGAGTGATCGATGATCTCATCAACGTGAAGATCCGCAGCCTAGTCTCCAGCGCCTCATCGGTAGGACCGTCGTTCCTCACCCGCATTGGTGGAACATGCTCTCTCTCTCTCTTTCTCGTTGATTGATTCTGGCTCAATTATACAACATTCGTCGCCATTCTTAGAAACCCATTTGCAAATGCATTTCTACTGGTAGGTCGGCAGTGAATATTGAATACCCATGACGATACTTAGCCACTGGCATCCTCGAGGTCGCTGCATAATGCCTCGCGTATTGAATGAAGGTCAGGCGTCGAATGTCCTGGTCGTCGTCCATGCAACTTGTTTTTTTTTTTGTACAAAGTACTCTTCTCAGGAAGCGTTCCAACCATCACCCGTATTACAAACTAGTGTACCTGGTGTACCTTGAGTATTCTGAACCATCATCAAATAACATTCTCGCACGCGCCTCCATTTCTGAACCCACCCCTCGTAACCAAACGTTTTAGGACGCGCGGGACTGAAACACCCGTTTCTGCCGCGTCCTCCGAGGCGCTGGAGACTAGGCTGCGGATCTTCACGTTGATGAGATCATCGATCACTCACAGTCCAGGAAATATATCAATGTCAGCGATGTAAGGCGGCCGACGACTTTGTCAGTTAGGAAACACGAAGGCCATGCCCTCTTACTGTATTGATTCACCTTTGTACCTTTTCGTAAAAGTACTACGGGTAGGTGCATCACGGTGACCCATACGGGACAAAACGCACCAAAGGCACGTAACAAAAAGTCAGGACGGATCGATGTGCATGCCATTTGATGCGGGGGCAACTGGAAGCGGGGGATGTGTACTCCGAGTCGTGGTGCATAAATTTAAAAAACATATATAAGTACTTAGCTGCACGCTATGCTTGAATTGTTTAGTCATTTCTCGTAGGGAATTGCTTGGCAGTAAGCGAGGTCGTTTATTTTGGGGTACGTCTGTCAACGTTTGACGGGCTCCATCGGATGCATTCTCAGTGGACTCGGACTCGGATGATCTTCAAATTGAAAGCTGGAGTTTCGGTGGGGCATCCTGTATGTGTCGATGACAATGATACTGCTGTACTAGACGAGTAGCTTGCGCAAACCAATCGAGGACACCTAGGAATTGAATTTTCCGAGCGTCTGAACGTCTGAACGTCACTAGAGCTCAGCGCTCAGCACTGGCAGTCACACGAAATAACCGGAAGGATCACCCCACTCTATTGCCGTCGGTCTTGGCACGGAAATGGAATCCTTACGAAATAGAGCCTGAGACTTGGCCTGAGAGGCCCAACAACGAATGTGGTTGAGCGAAGGAGAGATGCCAGTGGTACTAGACTACTCGTACTAATCTGATTTCACGATTGAAATGACAAATCGGTGCCCAGACAGCTGCCAATGCAGCCATTTATGTCCAAGTTGCGCTACATAATTGGGTTGGACGTGTTATTACCGTCTCGTAACAGCATCCGTCTGGGGTAAGATCGAGTAAGATCTGGTAAGATTCCACTACGGAATTTCCGTCATCCTTCCGGAAACAGTTCGCTTTGCCAAAGGATAAAAGGTTCAACGTCGCATCCACACTCTGTGCGCCATCTCTCCTTGCATTTTCTTCCATCTAGTCTTCACCCCCACCCCCCTCACTTCGTCAACATGTCCGACATCGAAAAAGCTGAAACCTCTCAACAGCCCCAATACCGTGAGGTCCACCATGAAAAACCTGCACCTAAGCCATCCGGGATCGCCAACCCCGCTACTCTGTAAGTCCTGCCCGCCGTCCTTCCCACTGCATCTGCTCATACCACCCCAGCGGTCTCTTCTCCTTCGCATCCACCACCTTCCTACTTTCCATGTACAACGCCAGCGTAAGAAACATCGCCACCCCCAACGTCGTCGTTGGAATGGCCATCTTCACTGGAGGTCTTGGCCAATTCATGGCTGGAATGTGGGAGTTCCCTCGCGGCAATGCTTTGGGAGCAACAGGTCAGTACAGAACATTGGCTCGGTGAACTACATTGCGCCCCCATCATGCATCTCTGTCACCATTTCTCCATCATGATGCCCTACCTCAACGATCATGTGACCGTTGAAGTTGACACATGATGAGGATGGAGGAGATTGCACGGTGCCATGCGTCTCTTTTGATTTGATATCGTGTCATAACATCATGCTCATCGCGTCTTGTAGCCTTTACTTCCTACGGTGCCTTCTGGATGTCATATGCAACCATTCTGATCCCTGGAAGTGGAATTGTCGCCGCATATGGTACCAACTTGAACGAGCTCAACCAAGCACTTGGGATGTATCTGCTTACATGGTGGCTTGTGACGTTGCTCTTCCTGTAAGTGCCTCGTCATGTTTTGGACCAACACAATTTCTGAGTTGTTTCTTCAGTGTTGCTGCCCTCCGTACCAGCGTTGCTTTCATCTCACTACTTGTTATGCTCGACCTCACATTCATTTTACTCGCTGCTGGAGCATTCACCGGTCATGTCGTCCTGAACAAGGCTGGTGGTATTCTCGGTGTTATCACTGCTTTCATCGCCTACTACTTGGGTCTCAGTGACTTGCTTACCCCCGGTTCGAACTTCTTCACCCTCCCAGTGGGTGTTATCAAGCGGGATTAAGTCCATGGGGTGTAATGTGATGGAGCGGGTTCTTGGTTATCAGCAGATGGCATCTTTGGTTGGAGGCTACTTTCATCTACTATTTCCCCCGGTCCTTTCACCGCTAGTTTACGGTTTAATGGTTACCCATTGACATTGTTCCATCCATACCATGTTCATTTTTACGGTTCAATGTAATACTCGCGCCTTGTCCTCTTTTTGTAATGTTTCAATGAAGAGATCGCGAAATTCGCATACCTTCCTTTCATTACTTATTCTCTGCAAATACTGAGATTCCTAGATGTTCTATGTAGTAATTGTTAAAGTGGTTCCGAATTTCGCTTAGACGGAAGCGGGCTCCACTCTGTTCCACTGTCACACTGCTAGACAAAGAAAAGAATAATTCTCCCCACCCACAAACGCAAAAATAATTATGATCTAACTAAATAAATTCTGGATCAGGGAGGATCAGGGGTACGTTTTGTGTTTCATTATTCGTCAGCGCTTCAAAAGTTTGGAAACCGCGTTGTTGTAAGATCATGATACCGCACCACCCGGTCCGCGTGTCCTAACATGCGGGTTCAAGACAAGAGAATACTCGACCTTCCTTTCCTAATGCTGGTTAGTGGCGTCCATCATTATGCGAGCTCGATTGGAGAGATCCATCATGTGCAAGATTCTAGCCTACTTGGACCATGAACGTGTGGGGGTCGTTGTGTTCTCACGTCAGGGGGTTCTGACGTTGGGCATATATATCATCCCTGTTGGCTCGTGGCTATAGGTGCCTGGCACGCCTGATAATGTGCTATGACATACAGCAGCGATCAGCGCAGCAGCGGTTCTCGCACATTCGTCGCCCGAATTACAGACCAATACTTGGTGTCGGCCGAGGACCGACGGGAAACTCACCGAGACGGGGATCAGGGTTTTATGATGGCCCCTACTTGGATAACGAAGCTACCGTTAGTATGTGGTCGAATCGGGTTGAGAACGACATTGGTCGCCGCGTGGCCATATTTTTCACTGCAACATGCTCGATCCTCATGCCTAGGGTTCCGTCCAAGCATCTTAAGGTTTGGAGAGATTTGGTCTTGCCTGGAAGGCATACCAAGAGGCAGGATGGACGGTTGCACTCGTCGGAGTCATCTGAACTAGTATGATCAGTTTGTTAGAGTCCCACTCAAGCCCTACTAGAGTTTGTTGTGGTACTTACAAGTTGCTGGTCCAATGCTAGTCGTTTGCTAATCGCCTTGCGCACATCGGCACAGACCGAAACTCCGCTTGGTTTGCCTTTTCTGCGTGCTTGTGCTGATTGTCGAGCCAAATTCTTTCGAGTTTATCGTTTTTTTCTTTGACCATCATGTCTTCTAACCTTCAAATCGCTCATGGCGATATAACCGCGCCAACGCCCCAGAACACGCCCTTGAATCAAGCGCCGATTGCACAGGGCTTGTCGCGTCCTACTGTCCCTGACATCTCTGAAGATAATGAAGCCGAAGAAGAGGAGGGCCTCCCACCTGGTGTTAAGTCTGCGATGTTCGGTTTGGTACAAAACCGTCTCGCTGATCTCGTCGGAAAAAGCTCTGGTTACATCGAAAGTCTGCCTGACGATGTCAAAAAGAGCGTCGAAGCCTTGAAAGGGGTTCAGGTCAAACAAAACGAGCTGCAAAATCAGTACAAACGCGAGTGCTTGGAACTCGAGAAGAAAGTACGCGATCTTGCCTTCCTTTTCTTCTTTGACCTGTGAGCGAGCAGCTCATTGTCACCTCTTATCGCTCCAGTATCTCGAGCTCCAAAAGCCACTGTATGAGCGACGGAACGCGATCATCTCTGGCTCATCGGCGGCCACGGTTGAGGAGATCGACGCTGGAGTTCAGGCTTCTATCAAGGAGGATCCAGACTACACCCCTTTGGCCAAGGATGCTCCTACTGGCCCTGCCGCCATCCCAGAATTCTGGCTTACTGCCCTTCGCAACCACATCGGCCTTTCAGATCTCATCACCGAACGCGATGCTGGTGCTCTCAAGCACCTCACCGATGTCCGTCTCTCCTACCTTTCAGGCGACGAACCCAAGCCCGGTTTCAAGATCATCTTCCACTTCACCGCCAACGAGTACTTTGACAATGAGGTGCTGGAGAAGACGTATCTCTACCAGGAGGAAGTCGGATACTCTGGCGATTTTGTCTACGACCGTGCGATCGGCACTGAAATCAAGTGGAAGGAGGACAAGGATTTGACGAAAGAGTTTGAGATTAAGAAGCAGCGGAATAAAAGTCGGTGCTTTCCCCCGATCCGTTCGGGCATGCCACTGATGATCTAACCGATCAGATACTAACCGCACTCGCTTGGTTCGGAAAGCCAAGCCAACTGACTCATTCTTCAACTTCTTCTCTCCCCCTGTTCCTCCATCGGAGGATGAAGACGAGATCGATGAGGAGGAGCTCGAAGAGCTCGAAGAAAAATTGGAGATGGATTACCAGATCGGTGAGGATCTGAAGGAGAAGGTGATACTGACTTTTCGTCATTTCGTTTGTGCCGCGACTAACTTGCACGTATACAGGTCATTCCTCGTGCCATCGACTACTTCACCGGCAAAGCTCTCGAGTACGACATCATGGATGAGGACGATGACTTCGATGACCTCGATGAGGACGACGAGGACGAGTTCGATGACGATGTACGCTCTTAGTGCAAGCGCGGCGTTCTACACCAAAATTGATTCTGCCTTTTCCAGGACTCCGACTCTGACAATGAGCCCCCTGCAAGAAGGCGTGGACCGCCCAAGGGTCGTGGGGGAGGCAACGCCGGTACTGTAAACCCTGAAGAATGCAAAAACCAGTAGATGATGCTCTGATCTTGTCTTGGCACCGTGGCCTGATAATACCACCTTTACAACGCGTGTAACTTTTGATTTCTTCGTTCAAGCAAACCCAATCATGTACTGCCAAAGCCATCTCGTCGTCCAACCCTTTCTCTTTTGCCCTTTACATCCTGATGCCACCCATTGGTCTCGTATTTTCTGTTCCATTTCCTTTGTTCCCTCTCCAACGCACTGCTAGCATCGTTCACCGCATCTGCTACTGCTGCCTGTTTTACTTAATCGATCTCACATGTGTGTGCTTCCTATATTTGTAGCTTGACCTGTCGACTACATACTTAGCTCGTTCTTAATGGGTTTTCATGGGTCGGATGGGTATGGATGGACAGAGAGTTGGTGAGATGAACGTGGCTTTAGCTAGACGCGTTGGGCTCGGAATCTCTTCTCCGCGTGACATGCTCTGGTAGGACGGTGACGACATTTGCATCGGAACTTGACATACGTAGGTCTGTCGACGCCCTCTCTGACCACACAAGGAGCAGTACTAGTCATGCGTGAGGTCTTGAGATGGGTGCTTGTTGGCAGACGATGTCAATTTCTGCGTGACGGGCATGCTGTCTTCAATTGGAGAAGCAATGCTTTGCTAACTTGAATGAACTATAGAAACTTGGTCACGATCCCAAGTGCCTTCTACTTGGTCTTGACTGTCATTCTCCAAGTCGGTAAGTATCATATATGCTCCCTTTTCAACATTTGTATGGTATTCCGGAAGTTCATGGTGACTCGGAGCCGGATACTCTCATCTGGCCGTGCCTATCTCTCGTTTTGCTGTACCGTCCGTTCAGTGACGGCGGAGAAAGGAAATTTGACCAGATGCCCGACACTTTTTCCCTGAGCAATGTCTGCATGGTGAATGGTTGCTAGAACCATGCCATATTTTCGTATAACTGACTGACTGACGCCAATGAAAAGCCCAATTGGAAGATCTACTCAGTGCCTGCGTTCAAATCGATCACTACCAACACCATTTTGGTCTCCAAATGTTCACAAATCCGATCAGCCTGCAATGCAAGAAACGCCGCGGCTGTCACTGTCACCTATCACCTGTCTCTGTCCTCTCCTGAAAGGGCCTACTAGTGGCCAGTTCGATGACCTAGCAGTTACCGTGTTTCACCGTGCTTATCCAAATTCGTGAAAGGCCCGGGGTTTGTGCACGACAACTCACAGGGGCCGCTGCTTGCATGACGCAACAAACGGAGGCAATCTTGAAAACGCCTTTTTATTATTAAGAGAGTTTCAACGGCCACCGTTTTACCTGCCTGCACGGGTGGGGCTGAGCCAAACCCCCACCTTTTAGGACACCACATTTAGCTAGTCCAGGCCCGGTGCCACCAATCGAAATTCTCGGAAAGGCCGTCATTGAGCGATAACGTTACTCGTCTGCCTTGTAGATGTTGGATCAGACTCAGGTGCACGTTACGCAAGTTTTCTGAAACTCTATGATGGGGCCCTGGCGCGGCCCTTGGTGTTATGATCCGGCAGGCCCATCGTTTGATGTTCCTAACCATACTACATACTCGCATCTGGCCAAGTCATCTGGCAGACCTTGAGAGAAGGATAAGATCCGATTCGCAGCAAGGCACAGGTATTTGGTTTGTTATTCGGTGGACATAAAGCGATCATGACCCACGGATTGTCCGACTCGCATCATGGTATTACCATACCGACTCTCAGGCTGCCCTTTCCATGGTTCTTAGCGATCCCGTGTAGGTGAGCTTGAAGTTGTATACATTTGCGGTTAAGTATCGTCGATACAGAGAAAGAGAAACGACAATAAATATGCGTTCACGCCCAGCATTGCTTTGCTGTATATCGACACTCACCCTCAAACATATGATGGGATTTCGATTGACGAAAGGGTTTCTTCTGTCATGATGCCCTTTCTGACCTCGATGACAAGTTGGGAGGTGAAAAGGAAATATCAAAATAGCTCAGTTCGTGTGCATAATCAGTATCCGCAGTCTGCAGAGCGTGGAGGAAACCTGGGAAATACACCCACCATAGCCCGTCGACTGTTCGGAGTAAGGAGTTAGAGGGACAGATTATTTACTGTCAGGATGGCTATTTCCGAGCGTTTAACCTGTAGGATGGGCGTGACGGTCTAGTATGTCAGTTAGGATATCATGGGGTGTCAGAAAAGTGAATCTGTGCGCACGATGTGAGGAAGAAAACAGTGTAAATTAGAAGGAATATTTAGCGGTGTACCAGTGGATCGGGGTTCGAGAATGGAGATGAACACGTTTACTTGGGACCTGAGGATAGAAGCTGCTCCGGAGATCACCACGTACCAATCAAGCATCTGCCTCTTCGTATAGTCAGTCGGGTCAATGTTGCGTTGCACAGGCAGGGTGAAAACGGGTGGTGCCTACAAGGAAAAGGTGTGAGAAGTTGAAAGAATCGGAATCAAAGACTAGGCATAGTCGGATTTGGTAAGGGGTCTGGAGGACATGTACTGTCGCCTGCTTAGACAGGCTTGCAGTATTCGTGTGGTTCTTCCATCGTGATTGAACAGCTGTAGTTCCATCCTGATGCTGACGAAATCAAGCATGAAACACGACGATATGCCGAGACATAGTCTCCAATGTCCATGTTCCAACTTCCGAGGTAAACTGGTCCCCGACTCAGAGCACACTCGCGCTGAAAAGACAGGTGAGCACAATCCACTGGGGAGACAATGCGAACGGGCATGACCCGGATGACCCGCCAGACGTCAGGTTGGTTCGATAAGGATGGCAGGGGACCCAGTGTTGAATCAAGGCGTAGTCAGTAAATCACCCTCGCAGCGCCTGTGGTTCACTTATCTACCCTCGCTCACGACAATCTAGCAGAAAAAAAAGGCTCACGAAGCGCTCACCTGTCGACAAGGCCCTCTGCACCAAGTCAAAAAGAACACAAGTTTGGTCCTATGCGTAGAATTGGAGGTTCGGCAAACTCTAGATGATGGGGAATCAGAAAAGGCTTGCGAGACATTTCTCGAGGGTGAATACGGCTCATGCTATATGGAGAGACTGCGAAGTAGGAATCGAAAGGCGACCTAGTAAAATGGCTGCCAGTGGTCGAGTTTAGTCGAGACTACCCACAATAAACGCAACTGCCAACAACATCGCGACTAGAACTGGCCGTATAATATTTGGACCACAACTTTGTTCCCATACGCCACTGGCTAGGATTCGACCACTACCATCATGGCTAGTCTCCACAAACCGGACCAACTTGAACAAGATCTCCTGAGAGAGCATACGTAGTCAAGTTCCGCAGTCGTAGCCAATCTGAGTTACGGGGCGCCGAGTGACTGAATTGTCGCACACGGTGGAGCCTGCCAGTGCTCGTTGACGGGCTATCTAATCCCACTTATCATCTAGTGGTCACCAGCATGGAAACCGTTTTCCGTGTCTTATCCTGTTCAATTGCGGGACGCCCAACGAGCCCTCTGGCGATGAAATTACTACCAACCGCGGGAGAGTCTAAAGCGATGACGTTACATTGCTGCTTTCCGGATGGGCCCTGCGCACTGCCGCAGAATCGCGATTGACTCAACTACCAACACTGTTAAGCCGACGCTGGCATATCGGAAGGTGAAGGCGCTGTTGCTGGTTTCATCTTACCCGGAGAAGGGCAAAGAGAGGTACTAGTAGCTTCTCATGTCTCGAATCCGATCCTCATCACAACTGCTGCGCATTTTCCGAATCCGGCTTAGCCTGACGAGATTCCGCTCCAATAGGTGTATTATGAAAGCTCTCTCGACTGTATCGAAGAGCTTTGAGTGCATATTTAATATGTGGAAATTAATCTCGCTTCGTTATCATCTTTTTTTCCCTTCAAACTGTGCACAGTTGGCCTTTGCGATCATTTCCCCCAGATGGTTCTCCTCTTGACTGCTTCTCAGAAACGTTCAATACTCCTTGCAGTCACCCTTGTGGTGAGTTTATCTGAACCATTGGTTGTCAGTGCACCGACATCGCCAGTTGGGGATATGCTTCCTTCTGGGTTCGGGGCGCGGAAAACACACTTTCGATAAGTATTCAGCTCAGTGGAGCGTTCAAGAGAGTGCCATTCGCAATGATGTCGAAGAGTCCACTTCGCTCGTCCGCTCTGATTCTGAGACCCACGTCTTTACCGCAAAACAAAGCACTCCAACTCCTCCTGCCACTCATTTGCTGAACCCTGCAGTCGCAGGCATTAGCTCCCAGCCCCGTCGTGCGAATGCAACGCTCATGATTCTCGCCCGAAACAGCGATCTGAATGGAGTTATCGCGAGCATGGAACAGATGGAAGCAAAGTTCAATCGACAGTTCAAATACCCCTGGGTCTTGTTGAATGATGTAGAATTCTCGGCTGACTTCAAGAGGCAGGTCGGGGTGCTGGCTCACATGACACTGTACTGACCGAGTTGCAGGCGGGTTAGTGTACTGACTGATGTACCTGTCTCTTTCGGCCTAGTGCCGCATGAGCACTGGGTTCAGCCAGACTGGATCGATGAAGACATAGCACGCGAAGGCCGCGACAGGCTAGTTAGAGAAAA